>PVJX010001783.1:0-149008 GCA_004027295.1 Dolichotis patagonum | reverse complement strand
CACCGGGAATCAAACTGACAACCTTGCACTTGTCAGGCAGGTGCTTAAGCCACTGAGCTAAATCCCCAGCCCACTGCAAACACTCAAAAAAAAAAAACTACCCGGTTGAGTTTTGTGTTTGTTTTCACTCACTCGTGGGTACCATCTAAACTGTCCCTTTCCTCAGCGTGGAGCAAGGTCTTTCTTTTTTTTTGGTCCGGGGATCGAACTCACACCTCGCGCTTGCCAGGCAGGCGCTTAACTGACTGAGCTAAATCCCCAGCAGAGTGAGGTCTTTCTGTCCAGCAAGTCCCAACTCCGTCTGAGTGCCTTGCGGGTAGCATACCCGTCCCGTCCGTGCCCGCCTCACTGTGGGCTGGGTGCACTGAGGTTCCTGGGGACGGGTCGGGGGTCCTGCCCCGGGGCATTATTTGGTGACTGCTGCTGCTCTTTCAGGCATGGCATCTCCGGGAGGTGGGAATAGTGCCGGCTGCTGCATGTGGGGTGGTACATGTGAGTGTGGGTCCAGCATCTGGGGTCCTCTGTCCTCAGACCCACCAGACAGAATCCTTCCAGGCCAGCGACATGGCCTGCCAGCTCTTCCTTCACCTTTGGACTGATCGATTGATTGATGCTGTCTTTTTGAGACAGGGTCTCACTGTGCAGTTCAGGCCGGCCTTGAGCGCACTTTGTAGCCCAGGCTGGTCTCGAACTCTCAGCCATCCTCCTGCCTCAGCTTTCTGGGTGCTGGGATTACAGGCGTGCAACACCGCATCCAGCTTAGATTTTTTTTCAGATTTATTTTCTCATCATCCATATGCACCTGCATGTTTCAGGTACAGCATGACAGTTCCCTGTGTGGACAGACTGCGCAGCGGTCGCCGCAGAGGAGCTGCAGCTGCATTCCTAGCTCTTGAAACCTCAGTTCTTCCGTTGCTTTGAATCTTCACACTCTCCACTCTCCACTCTCCCCTCTCCTCCCCCCTCATTTTTTTGCGTTGTCTTTCGAATCAGGGCCTCACTGTGTAACTCAAACTGTGACGCACCCCAGGTGGACGTGGGGTACAGCAGGGCCAGGAGGCAGCGGGGCTCACATAGGCGAGGACCCCTTGGCACTGGCTCCCATGCGTCCTGCTCAGTGTCACCCCTGCCCTTTCCTCTGTGGGGGTGTGGGCGTTGCCACTCCATCCCCACGGGGTCAGCGGCTGCCCACTCTGCCCCGAGAGTGCCAGCCCCCTGGGAACGTGAATGTTCCCGTGCAGATTGGTCCATTCACCAGTCAGTGCTAATGATGGTTATGAAACGGTAGGATTATGAGCTACTATAATTCCTTAGTACCACTGCACGGGTACTTAAGAGTCTAGGCAGTCTCATAAAACGTGACAGGTACCGTGCTAGTATTTTCTTGTTAACTTTATTGCAAAAACCCAGTTCTCTGGTTTCTTTAACTCTTGAAATTTTTTGTAGATTGAACTCAGGGCCTTTGCACTGAGCTGCACCCCACTCCCCACCCCAGTCCCTTTTTTTTTTAACACGGGGTCCCACTGAGTCACCAAGTTGCCCAGCCTGAGCTCAAACTTGCAGTGTTCCTGCCTCAGTCTCCCGGAGTGCTGTGATTACAGGCAGGCGCCACCATGCCCAGAGGTACTCTGGTTTTAGCCACAACCCCCGCCCCCCGGCGTCAGGCCAGCACGGCCGCAGTCCTCCTGAGGTAGCTTGTGAGCTCTCCGCCAACCTCTTACTTCCTGCAGCACATTTCAAAGGCGCCCAAGGGCAGAGCCTGTTCCTGCGGAACCAGGCTGGGCAGTGGGGCTCGGGGGCTCCTGGTTGGTCACTGGAGCCCTGCAGGGCTCACCTCAGGCCGCCTGCTTTACGTGGGCATCTTCCCTTGCAGCTCTTCGTCATCCACGACATGGAGACGCTGTGTACGGCCGAGAAGACGCTGATGGCCAAGGTGGTGTCCGACGGCATCCGCGACAAGGAGGCCGAGGTCCGCCTCTTCCACTGCTGCCAGTGTGTGTCGGTGGAGACCGTCACCAACCTCACGGAGTTCGCCAAGGCCATCCCGGGCTTCGCCAGCCTGGACCTGAACGACCAGGTCACCCTGCTGAAGTACGGCGTGTACGAGGCCATCTTCACGATGCTGTCCTCCACCATGAACAAGGACGGGATGCTGGTGGCCTACGGGAACGGCTTCATCACCCGCGAGTTCCTCAAGAACCTCCGCAAGCCCTTCTGCGACATGATGGAGCCGAAGTTCAATTTCGCCATGAAGTTCAACGCCCTGGAGCTGGACGACAGCGACATCTCCCTCTTCGTGGCCGCTATCATTTGCTGCGGAGGTAAGCAGTCGGGTCCGCCTGCTGGCACTGGGGCACCCGGCCTCCTGTCTTACAGAGCTGGATCCGGGGGCCAGGGATGTAGCTCAGCGGTGCGAGGTCATGTTCCCAGTGCCGAAAAAAAACCAAAACCAAACCTGACCGTGGGCCTCCCAGCGGTGCCAGCTCGCGCTCCACCTCTGCGACGCGGGCGCTGGCCGGTGGGTGACATCCGGGCCCGAGGGGATGCCGGGAAGAGTCAGGGAGAGCTCGACACTGTCGTGTGGCTTACAGGACTGTACACGCACACGCGTTCGTAGGCAGGCAGGTGGCACCCCTCGCACCCACCGCTCTGGGAGACCGAGGCAGGAGAATCCAAATTTAAGCCCAGCCTGGGCCATTTAGCAACTTAGCAAGACCTCATCTCAGAATCAAGACTCAGGGAAAGGCCGGAGGGTGTGGCTCAGTGCAAAGGCCTGGGTTCACTCCCCAGCACTACTAAAGGAATGTTATCTAAATATATCTGTAATTATCACATACTCCCTTTCGTATGATTACACCTGGTTTAATTAGCATGTTAGATATAATTAGCATTATGATGTGTAACGTGTTCGCATAGTAACATTATAATTATATAATTACGTTATGTCAGTGCTATAAATCCTACTCCGTGGAGTGGCACACACGTTAGTACAGCGCCTCTCACTACAGGTGACACTGGTGCCGTGTCATTCTGGAGACCCTGGCAGGTCTGCGGGGGGCGGGGGAGCCCGGGGAGGAAGGACTGGGCCTCCCTGCTCGGCTGGCTGTGCGGCACCAGCTTCCTGGTCCAGTGCCACTGTCCCGGGTCTAGGAAGGTCACCTGCCTACTGTAAACCCAGCCGACCTTGCCCAGCCGTGGTAGAGACCAAGGAGGGACGGCCCCTTCCTGCCGCCTGCCAGAGCCATGCTGTCCTCCTGACCACTCCCTGTCTGTCCCTGTGGCCACCTGGCTGGGCAGAGTCAGATGGAAAAGGCCCTTCTGCCCCAGTGGGACTCGTCAAGGGGCAGAGTCACTGTGTGTGATCTGTCATCGTCCTTCCATAAACAGGCTGAGGCAGCCAGGGCGGGAGGCACCGCAGAGCTGTTCGTGTGCGCGAATCACGGCTCCACCAGAGAAGCTCCCCGCGTGTGCAGTCCTGTTCCTGTAGACCTGTCCAGTGAGGCAGACAGGAAGCCTGTTTTGCCGAGTTGAAATGACCAGCGAGTGCATCCCATTTTTTAAAAATTTCTCTGTTTAAAACTTCATGATTGGTCAGACATAGTGGTGCACCCTGTAATCCCAGCACTCGGGAGGCTGAGGCAGGAGGAGTGGCACGAGCTCAAGGCCAGCCTGGAACACACAGACCTTGTCTCAGAAAAAACAACAAAAAAATCAAAAGTCACAATTGTATTCATTTTACAACCATAAACCAAAAAGCACCATAGCTGTAGCAGCACTAAACCTGAGATGGACTTTGGGGGGAGCTGCGCTGAGCCTGGGCTGGGCCCATGGCCTGAGCCTGGCCCAGGGAGGCCACCCGATGTGCCGCTGGCGCTGCCATGCCACCCTGCCCCACGCTGTAGGGTGCCCTGCGCCCTGGCCAGCCCGTGTCCACCCACCCTCCCTCGCCAGTCAGAGTGGGAAGCTCTTGGAGCCCCACACGGTCCTGCCCCCTCAGCGGCGGGGAGCTTGCAGCCGTCT
Source organism: Dolichotis patagonum (assembly GCA_004027295.1). Classification (NCBI taxonomy): domain Eukaryota; kingdom Metazoa; phylum Chordata; class Mammalia; order Rodentia; family Caviidae; genus Dolichotis; species Dolichotis patagonum. The sequence goes on along the minus strand of PVJX010001783.1, from coordinate 144,988 downwards.
GCCCAGCTGTGGCCCCGGAAGACAGCGGTGGTCAGGCAGATCCAGTTGGAGGACCTTCCGCTGTGGCTGCACTGCCGCTGTGGGTGCACAGTGGCGCTGTGGGTCTTGGAATGCGTGCCAGTCCTGCCTGTCCCTGTTCGGCTGCGGACTTGGGGAAATCTGTCCTCGATGAGGTTCTCAGCGTCGGGAGCCGCTCGGCCTGGGTGCCTCAGGTGACGAGCGGTTACCAGTGACGCTCACACGCAAACGTCTCTCTCTTGTTTTGAGGACAGATCGGCCGGGCCTTCTGAACATCGAGCACATCGAGAAAATGCAGGAGGCCATCGTGCACGTGCTCAAACTCCACCTGCAAAGCAACCACCCCGACGACGCCTTCCTCTTCCCCAAACTGCTCCAGAAGCTGGCGGACCTGCGGCAGCTGGTGACGGAGCACGCCCAGCTCGTGCAGGTCATCAAGACCGAGTCGGACGCCGCACTGCACCCGCTGCTGCAGGAGATCTACAGGGACATGTACTGAGGTTTGTCCGGCTGCTGCCCCCAGGACGTGCACGCTGGCACCCCTGCAGAGGACAAACGGGAGCAGCTCCCATCTGCACCTTCAGCCTCGGAGTGGGGACCCTTGTCCCTCGGTGGCCCTCGAGGCAACCAGCACTTAGAGGACGCTTGCTACTGAGCGCTGCTGCTCAGGACCCGGGAGATTAAGGCCCGTCGTGAGCCACAGTCTGACTCTTAACTTGCACATTCTTTGTACCGCGTGCGTAACTTGCCACTTAATTAATAGGTAACCTTAAGAGACGCGGTCCGTTCCCTGCCGACCACCCCTTTCTCCACTTGGGTTCCCTCGTGCAGAGACTAATCAGCACTTTTTAACCACTTTGATGATCCTGTAAATCTAGACGTAGCCAAAGGTTAGGTCTTTAAAACGCAGCAGAGTATTTATTTGGATATCGGTTCTGTTTTCTGAATCTGAAGAAACGGCAGGCTGCTTTTTGATCACAAGATTGAGAGTTGTCGAGGACAGTTTGATGAGCTATGCAAATGCAGCCGTGGTCATCATCGTCCTTCTCGTGGTCCCAGGTAGTTTGTGGCCGAGCCCATTTCCGGGCTCATGTGGAAGATCCCAGGGACCAGGTCCCGAACCCCTTCTGGGGTGTAAGCTGTGACCGGGGTGAGTGGAGTCGGGGAAGCCTTCCCTTCCCTCTGCCTGCTTCTGTTCCTCTCAAAGCGGAAGCGGCTCGCTCAGGCCGTCTGCAGGCGTGGGAGCGATCGTGGGGCCCAGCAGCAGGGTTTCTAAACGTCCCTCTGGGTCCCGCTTTGGCAGCTCTTCTATCATTTTCTGTGTTGCCTTTTAAAATGTGACGCTTTAACTCTTGGTGGTGGTGGTGGCGTTAGGTGCTTCCGGGCAGGGAGAGGACCTGTGTGGCTTGGTCACCAGGCTGGGTGAGGCCAGTCACCCAGAAAACCAGAGGCGGGGTGCTGGGTCCTCCACCAGGCAGCTGTGCCTGCGCTCAGATTTCACCACAGTTGGGTTTTTTCTTTTCTTTTAACAAAGATATAGTTAAGTCTCTTTTTCCCACTGTATATGTAAGGTATTGTTTTTGTGAGGTCTCCCCGCCTTCCCGGCATCTAAAGTAATTTTGCCTTAAAGATCAGCTTTCCAACCTTGGCCCAGATGTTGATTGTGGTGATTGGTCTAGAGCCAGAGGACCTGGAGATGCCTTCCCTTTCTGTCCACCTGGTAGATAAGTTGTTGCGTGAAGAGTCCTCAGCAGTGCCCTCCCACCCACCAGGCTGGTCTGCTGTGTCTGCCACCATGCAGGGCACTGGCACTTAGCTCCTGCTGTCTTTGGTTCCCTCCTTCCCTCCCTCCCTTTCTTCCAGATCCAAAGGGCTTGTTGGGCAGCAGCATGCCGTAGGACCCTGAAGCAGAGCAGACTCCCCCGTCGGTCCCTGGTCCCAGGGAGCCCCTTCAGGATGAAGCCGGTCTGAGTCCCCTCCCCAGCGCCAGCTCCCCGTACCGAGGAGTCCCAGGCTGCAGTCCTCCAAGTGCAAGGACAAGTGCCTGGTCTGTGTCGTCCTCCCTCCTGCTGTACAAGTGCCACTCAGATACACGTTGCTTGGGAGGGGCACCGCGAGACCCAGCCTGCCAGGAAGGTCGTCATTCATCCTGTTGAAGTTTCATAAAATGTGTGCACAGTAGCGCCTTTCGCGGTGACCGGCAAGACCTGCATTCGTCCCCCCCCAGTGCTCAGTGTGGGGGCATGTGATTCTCTTAGGGTATCTCAAGACTGATGTCCCCAAGGAAGTCATGAAGGAGACCGCTGTGACCTCAGCTTGAAAGACCTTTGACGTGATTCACTTTCAGTAGGAAGGATCCCCAAGTCTCATGTATGTAAGGTCACGCGTGGCCACTGAGTGCTGGAATATTTTGGGTCACCTCTTTGGAGATTTCTCAGGGCATCGGTGCTACAGGAGTCGCCGGACAGCAGCAAAAAGGACAGGCGGGATGGGGTCACAGATCACAGAGGTCTGCACACACGCAGAGCCCCCAACCTCGGGTACTGAGTGCAGGAAATCCCAGGCTCTGCCAGGTTCTTCCTCCTCAACTTTCACTACCAAAAAGTGCCAGACCTGGACCACCAGCTGGCCCTGGTCTCACACGCTGGACAGGAGGAGGGATGACCGTGCCACGAGATGTACCCCTTGCTGTGGCAGCTGCTGGGGGCTCAGGGTGCCCTGTCCGCCGTCCACTTGCTGCTGTCCCTCCCAGCCCTGGGCACCATGGGGGCCTTCTGAGAGCAGAGGGCACAGATGTCACAGCAGGACGCTGCCAGTTACATCAGCACAGCGCTCGGAGCATAGCGATGCTGGGAGCCGCCTGCAGCAGGAGGGGCCGAGGGAATGTGGGCGCAAATCCACCAGTTCAGCTGCTTCTGCTGTGCTAGTGCGGCTGGGGGACATCGGACCAGGGAGCCTGCCACTGCCACCACGTCATCCTGCAGCCTCTCCCGGGCCACGGACTCCTGAGCTGCCCGGAAATCTGAGGGCGAGCCTCCCCGGGGGTCTGGCTGGGGGTTCTCAGGGTGTATTTCAGTGCCAATACACCAGGGGCTCTGGTCTGCAAAACAGTGTAACAACCAGAGCAGCACCTCAGGCAGACTGAGAATAGAGGGGCCACGCTCTCTTTAAAACCCACGATCACGCTAAAATGTGAAATTGGAAGTTTTGTTTAAAAAAAAAAGCGATGAGCTTGCCTCCCTCCCTCCCTCCCTCCGGCCCGATTTGACCGTGGTTTCCATCAGGCTGCTGGGTGGGGTCCACAGGCTCCCTGAAACTCAGCTCAGGTGGGCACAGCCAGCGGCCTCGGACGGAGCGGGAGAGTGGTGCAGCCCGCGCCCAGCCTGGCGCCCGAGGGTGGCTTCGCAGAGCTGGGAGCTGCTGCCCCGCGAGCCTCTCGGCTCAGGATTTCAGGAGCCATGAGAAACAGCGTGGGTTGCTTCCCCCCACTAGGGTACCCCTTTCGTGAGTGGGGAGCAGCAGCTAAGGAGCCCTGGGCTCACAGCCCCATCTGTCCAGAACAGGCCCACCAGGTCCATATGCGGGGCTGGTCCTGAAAAGCAACGGATTAGGCCAAGAACCTCAGAGGCCCTGGCTTTTAGAGCCATCATTGGCTAAGAGAAGTAAGAAAAAATTTTCCAGTTTGAGTCAGAAGTGAAGATCCTCCATGTTTGTCTCTAGAGCAGGGAGGACACTGCCCGCTCCCTCTGTCACCCTTCCTTTCCCCTACCGGGAGGAGCACCCCTCCCTCTGCACGCCGCCCTGCACGGTGCTGTGGCACCCCTGAGGGAGGGGTGCTCCTTGCTGGTCACTGCCTGAGTTAGAAGGGGCTGGGCCGCAGGCCCTGAGGGTCAACGCATGACTGATTCTTTCCTGGTAAATCAGTCCCTTTTGGAAAATTCCCTGTTTTAAAGGGACAGTCAGCCAGATGTGGTGGCGCATGCCTCTGATCCCAGCACTCAGGAGGCTGAGGCAGGAGGATCGTTGCAGGTTTAAAACCAGCCTGGGCTACAAAAGTTTTTATTTTTGTTTTTGTTTTTTGTGTTTTGTTTTTTTTTGTACCAGAGATTGAACTCATGACCTCACGCTTGCCAGACAGACCCTTAAGCCACTGAGCTAAATCCCCGGCTCCAACTACAAAGTGAGCTCAAGGCCAGCCTGAACTGCACAGTGAGACCCTATCTCCAGTAGATAAATAAATAAATGAAGGCACAGTCAGTTCCTTCTCAGGCTTAAACAAAATGTACCTCACAACGGATGCCACACCACGCCACACCCTCAGCGAAGAGCTGCATCTTCAATACTGTGATTTGGATTTTTTAAAAAACCAGCCTAATGCAAACAGCTGACTAATTTGCAGTCACACACCTACTAGCTACCTGGGAATTAGTGCATTTCCAAGTTCACTGCGCTCAAATCCTGGCTTTAAACCTGCCGGAAACAGGAAGCTGAGCACGAACAATGGGCCCTCGCTTCTCCAGAGCCCCGCAGAACCGGCTCTCCTTGTGTGAACCTGACTTCCTATTCGGGGAGAACGTGTCCGTCTTTACTCATCTGCCCCAGGGAGGCCTTAGACCCCCGGGTTGGTGGTCACAGGCTTCACGCCAGTGTTTTAATCAAACCACTAACTAGTGCTGTTTCGTTCACTGTCTGTTCTTCAGGGAATCACGACCTGTGGGTTATCACCAAAGAACCTTGGCAGCGTGAGCCGTTCTGGTGGAAATCGTGTGGCTGCTGGTTCTCGGCAGCCACCCCCCACGGCCCGGCCCAAAGTGCAGGGTGGAAACTGCAGAGCCCGTGAGTGGCCCGTATACCACTTCGGGTACCTAGGCCAAATTTCCTTTAGGTGCCTCTTGGTCTTTGCCACACCTTATGGGAACCACGGTGCCACTGCACTGAACCCTAGGACAGGGTCTGATGGACATTTCCAAAGCGGGGACTGCGCCGGGCCCCTGCGGATGCCAGGGTCGCTGGTCTTAGGTGCCTTATCCTCTCGAGTCCCGAGGAGCTGCAGGACCTGCTTCCCTCAGCAGGAGGGGCAGTCCCACGTAGGACCCAAGGGGTAGGCTCCAGTGTCCCCTCCAGCCTCAGCCTCAGGGGACAGGGCTGTCCAGGACCTCAGGGATCCACGGAGGGCAAGTGTAATTTCTCTGGTAATGTTAATGGATCAGTTCCAAGCAATCAGAAAATGGCTGTCACATAACCTTAATTTTTAAAAAATCTTGGGTCATCTTCATTTCTGTTAGGAGACTGAACTGACCATGTGTATTGATTTCTGTCCTGAATTTATGAGAACTTGTATGTTTGGAATGTCCTACTGTAAGACTGGTGAATGTAAAGAGTTAATTTCAGGGTACAGTTTTGCCTTAATTGGTTTTAAAAAATAAACTATTTTTTAAAATTATCTGTTGTGGTATGAGTGATGTTGTGAGAATTGTTGGATGTGCATGATGAAAAAAAAGGAAAAAAAAAAAGAGTAGACGTTTACAAAGAGAACCCAGGCACGCACTTGTGAGAAAAAGCTCTTTATCTGTCTTTCATCAAACAGGACAGTGACCTTGCAGGGACTGTGAAGTGCCACAGAGCAGCTCCTTCCTCAGCAGATGCAAAACTGACACACGGCAATCTACAGATGCCACCGCATGGGGCCCGGGCCCATCGGCCAGCTGGGGCTGCGTCTGTGATGATGAGGGGTGCTACGAGTTGAGGCCCTCGCACTCCTAACTGGGGACGCGGGAGAGAGGAGGAAACTGGCCCTGAGCTGGGGCTGGCCAGGGGACTGTCCACATCTGCCACGGGGTCACAGCTCATCCGCAACCCACGGGGAAGTGGGTATCTAAGCGCTGGCTGGGCGGGAGGACTGCTTTTCAGAACATCAGCGGTTTCTCTTGAGTTCAAGATTAACACAGTCAGGATTTCCAGGGTGTGAAGGCCTTCCCAGGGGTGTAAATGAGCCCCTGCCAAGGCCACTGCTGGCACCGATTTCCTCACAGCCAACCCCATGGCCCTTGCCCTGCCTCTGTGCCTGCCCCCACGCACCCACGGTGACCTCAGCCCCTGGTTTGCTCACCCAGGTGGCACCGAGGCCAAAGCGCTGTGCCTGGCCCGCTGCCTTCTTGGGGGCGTCCAGCCTGCTTGGCTGCAGATCAGCTCCCAGGAACAAGGCTGGCACCATGGCGGGCCCTGTGCCGGCCACGCTCAGGTCCCGGGACAGGCCTGGCCCGGAGGCCCCGTGGAGGAGGGGGCCTTCCTCTTCACCAGGTCCTGCTGGATTTCCGGTGGGAAGGCGCTGAGGTGCTCCCGGACACAGGGGAGACAGAACCGCTTGGAGTAGAACAGACTACATTCCTGGAAGGAGAAGGCGGGGCTTACCTACAGGGGATGCCCAGGGCCCACAGGGGCCAAGCGCTGGCACAATGTCCCTGAACACCCCAGTGAGAACAGCCCAATGGGACAGACTCCGCACCATGCGGCAGGCCAGGTCCAAAGCCGGACTTCCCAGTACACAGCAGGGACAAGGACCTGGGGCCCTGGGAGTTGGGAGCAGCAGGGACAGCCCCTTTGCCCCTTGTGCCCATTCACCCCAGAATTGTGAGCCCCCTACCCAGCCAGCACACAGCACCAAGCCCAGGGCAGTATTTCCCAACACTCCTTGCAACTGGGGATGGCCTCGTGACAGCCTGGTCAGGGCTATCACCAGCAGCTGTGTGTGCTACCTCCCGGTCACCCCCTTCCGAGGCAGGGGCAAGCATGTGCTCCCTTGTCCCTCCTTACTGGCTGGGATAGAAATGCGATGGTGAGAGCTGCCACCCCCACAGTGTGCCCAAGCAGGTGTGTGTTGCTGATGACCAGGTGCTTGGCACCCTGAGACTCTAGGACCATTCGGGGAGCCCCCTCGAGCTGGCCTTTGCTGGCCCCTCACCCTATTATGTGGGCCCTGCCCTTGGAGGACCTGCACCCCTCCCCACTGGCACTCGGAAGGCTGGACCGCACCGCCAAGGTGGTAACCCAATCCCGCTCACCCACCGGGCTCACGCACGCCAGCCTGCCGCATATGCTGCACCGTGCACCGAGAACCAGGAACCTGTCCCTGTCTGGTGAGAAGGGGTCCTTCATGACGTAGCTCTCCTCCAGGAGGCTGTGGGGACAGGCCACAGCTCAGTGACGGACACGGCCTGAGATGCAGGTCGCCAGAAGCTTGGATCAGACTGGGGGGTGGGGTTTAGCCACAGGGGCTGCCCGTGTGACCGCAGCCCTGAGCTGACTGGGAGTGGGGCACAAGGCCACCCAAGGAGACTGGGCGCTGTCCCCCCTCACAGCCCTGGGGGCTGCACATCAGAACAAGGCCGCCGGGACGCCAGCCGACTGGGGCCAGAGGAAGCTGCCTGGACCCGACTGGTCAGCCCTCCCCAGTGGCACCTGAGGAGGGACAAGCTGGCAGTCCAGGGCCAGCCCAGGGCCACCTCCATACTAGACTGCTCTGGGCAGACCACAGAAAGTCTGTTCCCACCAGGGCAAGGACAGTGATTCAACAGGCAACCTGTCCAGCAAGTGCCACCAACAGGATGATACCTGCAGAGAGGGGTGAGGCCTGGGGGTTGGGCCTTGGTAAGGCGGGGTCCTGGGAGGGGGGAGCAATAGGTGGGGTGGGGCCTGGGAGGGCAGGGTCTTGGTGGGCGGGGCTTGGGAAGCAGTGCAATGGGTGGGGTGGGCCTGAGGGTCGCGTATCCCTGAGCCCCGCCCTCCCGGCCTCCTGGGTTCACACTTCGGGCAGCCAGGGCCGGGTTACTCACATGACAGACTGCGTGTTGGGGGGCTTCTGCCCTACGTAGCTGTAGGGCGCTGTCAGGCCACAAAGCTGGCACTCGAACACTCCCAGGGGACGGCGCTCAGCCTCAGAGGCCATCTACACGATGAAGGGTCAGAGGCGGGGTCACCTGCAGAAGAGAAGCCACATTCTCAAACCTCCTAGCGCCCCAGCCCCACACTGTGCACCCTTGACACAAGGCCGCTGAACCCCAGGAGCTGGACTCCTACTCGTGCCGGACTTCTACTGGCCATGAAATGCAGCTCAAGCTTGAAATGCCCAAATCCCAGAGATTATTCTCTGAGCCCCCAATAGAATCAGGAACAGAATGACACCTGGAGTATTCGGAAACTGAAAATCCTGCTTCTAAAGAAACCAGAGTTTAAAGAAGAAATCACAAGAGAAACTAGACAACGGATTGAACTAAGTGGAAACAAAAATACATAGAATGTAGTTTAACCCACGTGAAGAGGGAAAGTCGTATCATTAAATGTTTACATTAGTAAAGAATGTTTAAAATCCACTAACCAGATGTAGAGGCCTACTATAATCCCCAACGGGGAAGCTGAGGAAAGAGGATCCAAGTTTGGGCCACCCAGGCAATTGACCAAGTAACAGGAAACCTGAATAGCCCATATCTACTATGAAAATTAAATTCATAATTAAAACTTCTCCCAGAAATGAAATAAACGACTTTACTATTGTTTTTAAATGGCATGCCTACACGGCTTTATGACAAATTCTGCCCAGCACTTCAGCAGGAACACTCCTATACAGACACCCAGATCCTAAGGGAGAAAGGCCCATTTCCCCCGTGACAGACGTCAGGACTCCGCAGACCCTGAGCCCCCAGTCACCCGAGATGCCCTAAGCAGAGCTACTTGTGCGCTTGAATATGAAAGTCCTAACAGAACAGCTGCCCGCTGGATTCCGACAGCCTACCTAGGAGGCCTCATGGACCGTGAAAGGCCGGATTGGTTCTGGGAACACAGGCTGGTTTACCTTCGCCAAGCAACGAATAGAATTCATGCCAGTGACCAAACATAGGAAGAAAACCATACTCAATTCAAAACACGCAGAGAAAGCATGACAAACTGGGCCCAGCCCTCCTGTGTCACAGCAAAGTGGCTTTGTGCAGCACTGTGCAGGGAACCCCGTGTCAGCACACGAGCCCCACCTAACTTGGTGCCCCATTTCTACCCAGGCCATGGCTCTGGGGCCACCTCCTGTCCTGCAGACCCTGTATACTCACCGCCTGGCCTTTGCCCTGCTGTCTGTTCTGTCCTTTTCACCCTAAAGCCTCCCCTCATCCCTATCCTTGGGTTTATCTCTGGCTGCAGTCAAGACTTTTATCTTTGGTTTTGAGTATATTTCTAAGGGTTTTTGCTTTTTCTTTTAAAGTTATTTGCTCTGATGGTGTTTCTTTAGGCAAATTCCTTGATCTGTGATTTGATATCATTATTTTTAGAAAACTTTACTTCTTCTGCCCCATTTTAATCTCTTTTCTGCTGAGATTCCGAGTGCAAATTGTTGTTACGCCATTTGATGTTGTCCACAGCTTCTGGATGCTCTATTCTGGGGTTTTCATACTTTTCTTTTTTTTCTTGTGAGACAGGGTCTCACTATGTAGTGCAGGCTGGCCTTGAACTCAGTGATCCTCCCTGCCTCAGCCTCCTGAGTGTTGGGATGACAGGCATGTACCGCCATGTCCAGCTCCACGTACCTCTTAAAAGCATATTTTACCTGTGCCACGTTCCACTAGAATTTCCATGACTGTTCCCTTCTGGGCTGAAATCCCCATGTATTTGCATGCTAAACATACAAATCCTGCTTCTTCTCAGCTCCTTCCTTGCTAGTTCTAACATCTAAGCCATATGGGATTCTGGTTCTATCGGCTGTTTTGATCCCTGACAGTGTGATTCATCTAGTTTCTTTGCTTTTCGATGCATCTCAGTCTGGTTGAGAGCTGGGTGCTGTTTCTCAGGCAGTGGAGCAATGCTTCTGCGTGGAAGCAGTATCCCCGCCCCTGCTGGGCCTTTACTGTGGGGGCTGAGTCCATCAAGTGGATGGCCTGGGTTTTCTGCCACAATTGCTTTCCTCAGGGTGTCTCTGCCTTCAACTTTCCTTAGCCTTATCTGTGTTGAGGTGTGAGATTTATTGGTCCAAAGAGTTTTTCTCAAAATCTGCTCCACCCCCACCTTGGGGTCCCAAGGTGTCACATGGCACAGCTGCACCAGGTGTCCTGGTGTCCCGACCCCCCCGCTTCTGGCTCAGACATGGGCAGGAATCTGGCCCACTCCAGCCACAGGAGACCCCTAAGGACACAGCCTCAGGACTGTCCTCTGCCCCACAACAACCTGGGAACCTGTCCTCACCTTCCCACCGGGTGACAGGACTTGCTGCCCTTCAGCCTTGGGAGAACTGAGGCAGCTCCAGCCCGGGGCAGCGGCTGACTCCCCAGCTCTGCAGGCCAAGAAGGTTTGCTCCCTTCTTTCCCTGTAGCACCCGGCGAACTCTGGTGAAGTCAGGGCGGGTAGAGTCGCCTGTTCCCAAGGGTTCTGCCACTTCACCTTGCCTGTGTGTTGCATATTTGGTGCTCAGCCCGGGTGGCACCGCCCCACGCCCTCTGCTGGGTGTCAGAGGCGCTGCCACGTCTCAGATGTCCAGCTAAGTGTTTCCCGTAACTGGCGCTATCTGGTGGGTTCCATGGATTATCCCACTTTGGCTCTCCTGCAGGATTTCTGCTACGCTTTCGAAGTTCTTATTCTACACAACATCATCATCGGCCCCTGGCCCTCAGCTGGGTCCCCTGCTCCGGACTTGCAGAGTGCAGTACAACCAAGAGCATGAGCTCTGGAATTTGGCAACCGAGATGCAAACCTCTGGGGCACGGGTTCCCAATGGCTTCCTACCTCCCTTGGTACTGGTAATTGAACCCAGATCTTCCCAGTAAGTTACATCCGCAGCCCACTGTTCATTTTTTTTATTTCGAGACAGCGTGTGGCTGACTCAGTAAGTTGCCTTGGTTGGGCTTGACTACGCGATCCTCCGGCCTCGGCCTCCCGAAGCGATAGGATTACATAGCATTACAAGCGTGCCCAAGAATGACCTTTAGAAAGTGAGCATTCTAGTTCGGGTTGTGCGTTTTGCATCCTAACTGGAGGGAGCGAACCTCGCAGTAGGCGACAGAGCAGTGAGAATTATGGGGCAATCCCGCCGCACCGCTCCCCACCTGGAGGATCTGGGGGTCACCAGGGCTCCGCAGAACTGGCGACACACCGGGACCGGGACCTGGACCCCCAGCCCGCCCGCCCGCCCCTCGGCCGTTGATGCAAAAATTGAGACACAGCCTGAAGCTGAACAGCAGCGCGCACTCACCGGCTCTGAGCGGTCCCGCGTCCCAGAGCGCGTGCGCAGCCCCGCCCACAACCGCCCGTCATCCAGAGCGCATGCGAAGGGAGGAACTTCCGGGTGCCTTCTGCCTATGTGCGTTCTTCCGGTTTCCGGGCTGCGTAGGCTGCAAAGCTGAGAGAGCTGGTAAGCGGCTGGGCGGGGAACGTCGCTTCCACTCCAGCGCTCTACAGAGTTCCATAGTGTCGGAGTCGCCGGCGCAGGGCCTCCGGCTGGCGGGGAGGCACCCGGGACGAGGTACGATGTTGGCGCGCTGCTGGCTCCGGGTGCCGAGCGACCCCGCCACCTTCGCTGCTGTGCGCCTCAGGACGCGTCCGTGCTCCCGGGAGCCTCCGAGCGGCTGGCGGCGCCTCTGGGGGTCTGCGCCTCGCTCTCTTCAGCCTCCCGGGCCTCTTACGTCTCCTCGGAGCTAACAACGCCAGCGGCCGTCGTTTCCCTGGGCCCTAGGGACTCGGATGCTGTTCCTTCCCCGGGGCTTGCGTCCTTCCCTCGGGCCATCCCCTGGGCGAGGGTCCTCGATTCTAAACCGGGCTGGAGCCCCTCTTTCCCTGTGACCTGGGGTGATGGTGCTTGCTGCCTTCTTCCCCGGTGATTTAAGGGTTGAGTTCTGCTGGAGGGGGAACCTGCCGCCGAGCTGAAGCTTGTGCTCTTCGCTAGCTTCCTCCCACCGTCTCGGGCGTTCTCGTCTTCCAGTGGTGCCCTCTGTACCCATTCTCGGCCCAGGAGGATGTGCATTGTCGTTGCCAAGAGACGCTGCGACTCTGTTCCTTATGGACCAAAATTTACCCTTACTTCGACCAGCTGTATTTAAGGAAATGCTGCTCAGTTGCATTGGATCGCAGTCTGAGACTTTTTTGGGCATCAGGGAAGGAAGGACAGATATTTTAGTAAAACTGGAACTAGGACCACTGCTTACATCTGGGCAGAAATTAGCAAGCAGTGTAGATAGGATTTCAGCTGTGTGGTAGTGACGTTCTTTACTTCCGTTCCAAGATTATTAAAAAATTACGTTTTAGTTTTGTTTTCTGGATCAGCCCCAAGGTGAAACATTTTGATGAAGCATTTCAAATTTGACCTAGAACCACTTTCAGATACTTGGTGGAAGTATCTGAATACCAGGAAGGCTAAAACAGACTTTAGATAAATTGCCCTTAGGCAGTTAAGAGCTACATGATATAATACTGAAAGAGCAGATCATGGCCTGTGATGGAACAGAAGTTACATTTAAAAACCAAGCTGTCCACATGTACCAGCTTATCAAAAATTGGGCTAGCTGAGGAGCTGATGTGTAATCTCTAAAGCAAAGTGACAGGTCAGGGTCACCCCGCCCAGTAACTCCCCAAATACAAGGTTGAGCCGGGTGGGATGGAGAGCCATGCTCCATCCATGCTGTCAGCTGAAATGGAGCCCCAAGAAAGAGGCTGTGCCTTCCCAGGACAAAAAAGATTGTGCATCAGAGCTGAAGCAGGACCCCCAATTATTAGATGCTATCTCAGTTATGTTATGCAGCTTGTTCTGTGTTTCTTGCCCTCTGTATATCAGTGAGGTAATCTCAGGTCTCCTCCATAGCCCAGCTCACAGCAATCATGTATTTCCCGCCACTGTCACGCACCTCTAAGCCACTACCTTCGTGGAGAATTAATAAAACCCAGGTTGGGCTTTGGGTGAGGGCTTTGGTCTGGCGAACACCATCTCAGCTGGACTTAGGACCCCTTGGCTCCCCACAACTCCATATATCTGTTAGTGTCTTTTTCCTTGTCATGGGTTGTACTGGAAGTGGTAGATTGGAATTAACTCACTAGAATTCCAATAACTTCTCCTTGGGATTACAGATATATACCTTCCTGGACCAAGTTGAGGATGGGAAAGTGTCTTCTGCAACTGGTAGGTTCATAATTGCAGGGGCTGTAAGGTGATGGAGTTTAGGTGTGACCTCATACAAGGGAGGTGTCCTTGGGGCATGGCCTGGAAGGTGAGGGTGTACCTAGACTTCATTGTACCCGCTCCCTCCATCCTGTCTGCCACGAAGTGAGCCACAAGGCTGTGGGCTAAAACCTCAAGAACTCTCAGTCCACCCTCAAGCCACAAAAAAACTTTCTTCTTGTCGCAGCAGTGGAAAGCTGCTGACATGGTAGTGACGTTAGAACCAGCATCAGAAACATCTCCTGGTATCTGAAGATTCCTGTGCAAATAATCCTGGAACTAACTGCTATGAGACTAGAGTTTGCTGCATGTTAGCGTTGAAGCCATAATCTTGGTTGAAAGTCGTGAACACAATGAGGCACCACCTACTGCAATTTTCAGGTCTTAAAAAATACCTCAGTATTGAGAAATGTAAAGAAAACCATAAACACTTATAACAAACGGTGCTAAGAGCAAGATACCGTAATGATAACAATAAAGAAAAATGTGTTGTAATATTTTCTGCGATCATGGTAATCTTTCATATACACCTTACCAGTGTTTAAATATGATATTGAAGTTCATGGTTCAATTCTGAGTCTAAAGCTGAGTAAGAGTCTTACTGCTGATTGCTAAATTTGGGGAGGATGCCCAGGTGCACCACCCAGAGAGTGATGGTTTTCACCCCCTCCAAGGTCAGTGTCACCCCCAGCTGGAGCTTAAACCCACAGCTCAGTGGCTGAGGGTATTGACTGGGATGCAGCTGGCCTGTGTCAGTAAAGAGCAGGTATTTGGGCCCACATTGCCACCTTCTCTCCATCTGTTAAGATACCAGGTGGTGTCAGGAACATGAGCTCCAGGGAGGACAGTGGGGCACCAGGGACCAGGCCACCCCTGACCTCCCCACCAGGGAAGCTAGCCTTGGGTGAGCCGCCCATCCTCCTTTCCTTCTCAGGAGGGAAGGATGGGACGCATGTGCGCACAGCCACAGGAGTGTGGCCACCTTGGCTATTCCAGTGCCGCTTGGGACAGGGCACCGATGTCAAGACAGAACAGCCCCCACCTTATTCAGTTGCTCCCCCATTTCTGGTCCTTGACTTTGAGGGCAGCTACCACCTGTTTGTTTGCTTCTGATGCTAAAAGCTACAAGTCTCACTGAAGAAATTTCACATTTAATTTTGATCAAATGTGCAAAGCCTCTTGGTTAATAAAAGGCAGGTCTCAGAAATGTTACAAGGGTTACTTAACTGTGGGAGCCTCAAGGAGCAGTGGGAAGCTCAGGCTTCCGACCCCTGCATTCTGATGCTCCGTGCCTGCGTTCCCAAGCTCAAGAGCAAGTCCTGGACTCCCCATGGGGTCCCCTGGCACTGGCCCACCAGGCATGGAGCAGGGAAGGCTCCCCCTACCCCCACCTCTGCCCTAGCCCGCAAAGGGGGAGAGGCACTCAGGGAGGCTAAGGCCGCGGGCTCCTCTGCCTGGGCAGGTCAAGTGGGACCTGGTTACTCCTTCCTCAGAACCAGCGGTTCTAACCCCTCCACACTGCTGCAGGCTGCTAAGAAGTGAGCGCTGCGCTGGACCAGGAGTCACCTGTTCCGTGTAGAAGGAAGTCAGTCCAGGATCCCGACACTGATCCTCTCTCCCTCAACTCTCCGTGCCTGCTTTCTGTTCAGGTGCTGGCCTCAGTGGGGGTGCTTCCAGCGTGGGAGCACGACTGAGCCGTAAACCACGCCTGCGTCCCCTAGCCCCACACAGCATGCGTTCAGGGAGACTCGTGTGTGGTTCTTGAGTTCACCACTGATCACACAACAAGGTAAACTACTTTCTTCCCATTAATGTTTCGAGTCTTCAGCCCCAGGTGCCGGCAGCTGTTCTTCTCTGGCTGCCCGTACAGCATGTCGATGAAGAACTCGGGTTCATCTCTGGTCAGAGTGTTGGGGGCCAGAAAGCTAAAGACATTTCTTAGCTTGTGATACAGGTAGGACATGACTTCTACCTCCTCCGACAGTTCTTCGTACACAGGCTGCTTCATATCCTCGTAAGCAGACAAGATCATGGCCTGAAACAAGTTGATCAAGAGGCAGACCATCACCAGCAGAAAGGAGGACAGGAACAGGACCCCAAGAACCCTGTTATTGGAAAATTCAGTGTTCTGAAAAGCTGAGACGCAATAGGAGAATATCGTCTGAGTGGCGTGAATCAAGTTACTGTAGTTCCACTCATGCTGGCCAAACACCAGGTAACCAAAGGCCATGTATACAAAGAAGTACACGGACACCACGATGGCCATGTGACAGATGCCAGGGAGAGCAGCCTGGATGACCCTCTGGGCCAGGCGCACATCATAGAAGAATCTGGAATACCTGAGCGTCTTCAAGATGGTCAGAAATAACAAGAAAGCCAGAGTTATCCTCATGGTGTGATCTACCTGGGAAACCATGTGGAAGGGAATGAAGTCACGAGGGTTGGACAGGTAAAACTGGATCATGCCAGCGGCCAAGAAATACTTCCTGAAGAAGAGCGTGACCAACATAGTAAATAAACATTTTAAAGCAAAGTTGAGCAGGTTGTAAATGCTCTTTACGTAGGCTGCTCGCTCTTGCGTGATGACATAGCCCTCGTCCACAATGTAGGCTAAGAAGAAGATGAGAATGGCCGTGTACAGGTAGATTTCTGCCGATGATTCGCTGTGGAACTCAGCCAGCGAGAAGGACTGTGTGGAGATGCTGGCATTGACAATGCCAAGCTGAGAGACCTCGAAAATGATGGAGATGCTGCAGAACAGACTGCTGTCCGGATTGAAGGTGGTCAGTTCCAGAATCACAGCCCACGTCTTCTCATCAAGCCAATTGCTTTGTTGCAGTTTTAGGAGCCTCAATGTGGAATTAAGCTGCTGCTGTTCTGGGAAAAAATAGAAAACATACCCTCCGGATCCGTAGGTATTTAACAGTCCATAGGAGTAATACACCCACGTCTTTCCCTGAGGTTGGTAAGTGAACCCCTCAATGTTCTTGCCTATAGCCTGCTTGTCCACTTCACTCCAGAACCCGGAGTAGTTCCTCGTGTCCTGTGGGTCAGTGCCGTATGCGGGGTGACAGTGAATTTCTCCCGCCAGGCTGTTCTGCATGAAGCTTCTGGCAGGTGGACACGTTTTCCCAGTAGGTTTTGCCCTCACTTGTCTCATGCGTGGGAGCCCCAAGATCTTGGAGGAGCTGTCGGGAAGGAAAGTTGGGTTCCGGCTATTGTGGAACAGAGGCAGAAGCTCGAGGCTGAGCCACCTGTAGATGTCCTCCAGCTTGGTCACGGCGGCGAGGTCCCCGGAGAAGCGGCCCAGGATGAACTGGTTGTAGTAGAAGCTGTCGGTGTGGCGCAGGAGGACGATGAGCAGCAGCAGAAGGGCCAGGAAGATGCAGTGGGTTATGATATAGCTCAGGAACAGGACGGCTCTCCTCCTGATCCTCCGCCTCCTCCTGAAGATCCTGACCTCGTCCTCCGTGAGGGGCTGGTACCTCCTCCAGGCGTGCAGATGGGCGACGCGCTCCCGCAGCTTCCGAGCCTCCTTTGAAGGCATCCTCAGCCCGCATAGCTTGATCTCAGTAGAGTGATGCTTAGTTGCCCACGCCAGGTCTTTGCAGTACTTGGGCTTATTTGTCCTGATGCCTGACTCGAGTATAATCTTAAGTGGCTGCACCAGAAAAACTGACTGACAGAATGAGCAAATTGATGCGAAGAGCCACTCTACTGACTCGTCATAGCTGTAGGTCAGGCCGTAAAATATGATAAAGAATGAGGATGTGCTACAAGTGGTGAGCACAAAGAACCACGCTGCATAAACACACCACCGAGGCAGAGCGATCCAGGGCTGTGTCTGGCGGCGTTTAGGACCCTGGTGGGAAGAGGACTCTCCAGAAGAGACATCTTGAGTGTCTCCAGTGTTTCTGTTATGGACGTTTGCGCCGCTGTCTGCTTTCTCATGTTGCTGCTCTGTCCCAGTGGCCACCTGGAGGGAAGCCTTTGGCTGTCTGGGTGACACCTTCAAGGTGGGCTTCGAGGCTCCCCTGCTGCACCTGTGGGAGGCTTCACATGTGTACCACTTGCACAATCCCTCCTCCCAGCACCCACTGCCTTCTGATGCCAGAGGTTGCTCATCTCGGTCCACTTGGGGTGTCTTCTGGGAGTGAGTGAAGAGAAAAGTTACTAGCATTTGCACCGGGAGTGTGATTAAGACACTTTCAGTTCCTATCATCATGGATCGGGTGTAGCGCCCCTCTCTTGACGCAGCCTGCTCCTGCCTGTTCAGATTGAAGAGCACGCTGTTACAAAAAAGAGAGCTTAGCAGCATTGCTAAGCAACAGGACAGTCGCTGGAGTCTACTGAATGGCTTGGGAACAAAACCAGCGAAAACCGAGAACCACGCGTGGTGTGTCCGGAGCTTGTGAGTCAAATCGACGAGGAAGAAATCTTTTCTTCCCATGGGCTCATCAGGACGCAAAACATGAAACGTTCTGTCCAAAGTGGTGTCAATGGAAAGCCACTTGCGGCACATGAACAGCCAGATGTGCCCGCTACACACATTCTCCACCTTGATTCGACTCAGATACCAGCTAGGTGCCTGGCCTCCATTGTCATGCCACACTCGAATGGAATGGATGTCCCCTAGGTCACGTTTGGCCATCACAAGAAAAGTGCTGACACTTCCTCGGAAGAGAGTCCTAAAGTGTGGGTGGCTTAAGCAATGCACATCGCTGGTGCTGTGTGTGCCCCTGAGCTGGACAAAGACATTGGCCCCGGTTCCAGCCCGACAGCGACTTCCTGTAAAGACGGTGACCAGGTAGCACACGCTATCTTTGGGATTGTTATCAGGCAGGACAATCACACAGTCCTGAAGAACTCGGTCCACCTTGTTCCTGCACAAGGTCCAGGAAGCTAGACCCGTGTAGATGAGCATGATGAAAAGCACAGTGAGGAGGGTCGCAGGGTTGTACTGACAGTCTGCTGTGACAGTCCATGGTAGATCCACAGGGTTAGGAATGGAGGTCACCTTGGCTGTCATGTAGTGCATATGCAGGGGAACGTGAGTCACCATCCTCAGCTGCCGCCTGGTCCTCCCTACATCCCTGCAGGTGCAGTGCACTTTGTCCCAGGTGGTCTGTTCGCCCAGTGTGCACGCATCTTCCCTCCACTCGCTCTGGGTCCTGTACATGTCCAAGCAGTGGGCGCTGAAGATGGAAATCTGCACCAGCCTGTTGGTGGGCTCCAGGGCAAAGCTTGGGCCCCGCAGAACCATAGATACGTTGTACTTGGGTGAGTGGCTGTGCTGAGCCATGGCCTGCAGTAGGGACTGGGGCAGGCAGATCACTCGAGCCACCCTGACTGCACAGGCTGTGTCAAATAGGTCACTCTGGGTGACAAGTGGAGGTGTGTCATGGGGTACCAGGAAGTTGGCCACCAGATGAGTGGGGGTGACGTGACGTCCCACATACACCAGCACCGTCAACAGCACGGTCACTTTTGTCAGGATGTGGACCAGCACCTCCCTAACTCCTCTGCTGTCCACCTCAAAGCTAAACCTTCCTGTCGTCATCTTTGAGGACCCAACAACCTCAGGGTCGGGTCCCACTGTGACACTAAAAGTTGCAGAGGTCAAGTTTTTTCTGGTGAGGTACACTTCCACTATGTCAGGCACGATCTCTACTACACCCCTGTTACCTGTGGGCCCCGTCATCCTGAACCCGCCCACCTCTGTCAAAATGCTTTCTGGGTAACTTAACCAAGGAAATGGGTCATGTGTGAACTCACAGAGCATCACAGAAATTGGAGCATTTGCAGCCAGACCGGGAACCTGGCTGGCATTTAGTGTTGTGTGGAACCAGTTTCGGCTGTGTTTGTCTTTTCCGAAGGCCCCGGCAAGGTCCCACTTTGCAACCTTCTCCACTTGCATGCTAAAGCTGGGAGTCCTCAGCACAGTGGCGCCACCGCCTGGCACTTTATGAGCCACTATTGTGTCTGCTAGAGATTCGACTACATAGAGAGGATCTTCGAGCACCTCCTGAGGAGCAGCCAGTTTAAGTATATTAGACAAGCTCCTCACAATTCCAGCACCCACCATTTCTATCTGTTGGGTGCTCCAGTGTTCGTCTTCCCATTGATACGTTTGCAGGGCTTGATTTGCTTGCTGTAGTCTCACCATGGCACGTTTCTGAGCCGCATGGGTGACCTCAGATCCTTCCTGTGTCAGTCTGGCAATAGCCGTCACCACCTGGCCCACTTCCTCTGACGTTCTTAGGGGAAGCTCGAAGGACCGATTGATCAGATGTTCCCGGAGGTGGGCTCTGTCATCGCCCAGGGTTTGCTGGGCGGTCATGCGGTTCATCACAGAAGCTACCACGCTCATTAAGCAACTTGCAGGGAACCAGTCCTGCTGCTGGAGCAGAGTGGACAGCAGGGAAGCTGGTCCCATGGTGACACCGAGGATCCGCAGCCACACGCTCTCTGCAGAGCTTATGACTGTAGGCGACCACACGGTGACAGAGACAGTCGCCTGAGAAAAGGCTCCCAGAGAGTCATAAACCTGAGCAGATAGCTTCAAGGTGTGGTGATGGGCAGCGGAGCTGACAGGGAGAAAGAAGGGGGATGTTGTGGCCCGTGTCCCCCAATATACAATGGTCCCCAGGGTGTTCTCTTGCCCTGAATTGATGTCATCAACCCTGTCCAAATCAGAAACTGTTATTTTATATGTGAGCGGGGCATGTTTATCTTTAAAACGACTACATTTCACCACAAATTTAGTAAACATTGCGACTCCTTTCTCTGGATTGACTTGGCATTGCCCGACTCGGGGGCCGTGGTTGACGACAAAGGAACGTCTGAATTCTGAGGTCACGCCGCTCCAACTCGTCAGGTAGATGGAAACCCAGAACTTAGCTTCTGCAAAGCTCTGAAAGGCAAAAGCTCGCACGGCGAGGTAAGCACTGTCCCTCCCTGTGATGGTCTGCCGGGTCCAGTCCAATGGCACCGCCTCACCCGACGCAGAAAAAATGGACCAGCTGTAGACATCTCGCCGGCCACAGTCTGTGCAGTTTAGAAACAAGAAAAATCTGCGAGACACAGCTAGCATGCGAGCACAGTTTTCAAGACAGGCGATGTGGGCTGTGGGTGCGGGTCCCCGGAGCACGTGGACCCTGTGATCAGAAAACACCACTCTGTGACCTTTCTGGATCACCATTCTGAAATGATACACACGGTCCCCTTTAAGCGTCTCTGGTGAAAGCGTCAGCGCCGGGCCAGAGGCCCATGGCCAGTGCAGACTGGCCTGATCTGGGTGACAGACTTCCCTGTCTGTCCGGGCTACTCGATCGCCTAGGTAGTTCGCTGCGTTCGTGGTGCAGTACCAGGAGACACGTTGCCCCTCCACCGGCTCCTCCGCACCCGGGTCCCAGGACGCAGTTCCGTTCAGAATCAGCTCGTCTGTGAAATTAACCGTCAGGCTGGCAGATCCAAGAAGGGGTGCTCCCGGGGGGCCCCTGACGGCTCCAGTGGAGGTGGAATCTGAGTCTCTCCCCGGCAGAGTTTTGGGATCCCGCCTGGTGACGGCCACTATGGAATTGGGCGCCTTCAGGCTGGGAGTCAGAGGCGCCCCCGGGACATGTAGGGCTGCCGGTGACACTGGGGCCTGTAGCTGCTGGCGGTGGCGGCTGCGGCGACAGGGGCCCACTGCGACCCTGCCGTCCAAGGAAGCGGTGGGTCCCTCCGGGGGACACCTGCTGGGGGCGGGGCGCCGTGCAGTGTCGGCCAGGCGGGGCTGCCGGCTAGGATGAGCAGGGCGGATACGCGGCCCAAGCTCCGCGGTGCCCCTGGGAACCCCTGGCGCCCCGCGAGGGATGGAGGGTGCAGGGGAGCAGCACAGGCCCAGGCCCAGGAGGAGCAGCGTGGGCCCGGGTCGCATAGTACCGGCCGGGGGCAGAAGACCAGCGCGGGGCTGCCCAACGGTGGAGCACGGGCGGGGCGCGAGGGGTCAGGGGTCACGGGGTGGGGGTGGGGAAGACACTTGGGGAGCTCTCAGAGACAAGAGGTCCAGAGACCAGTTGGGACATGAGTCCCAGCAGTGGGTCCCTGGGAGTTCTCAGAGACTGGCGGAGCACCCCTCCCCCACCTCTCTGTTCTCGGTGTGTACCCCAAGGTCAGAGGCTGGCGAATAAAGTTAAGTCTCCGCCCTCTAGTCCGCCAGCCAGCGGCTGGAGTCCTGCTCAGAAACCCACTCCCTGAAGAGAAGGCTGCAAGTCCAGAGAGACTGTGAGCACCCCAGGGACGGCAGGGTCTGACTTTGGCTTTGTGACATGGGTCGCCTTCCTTCTACTTTTTAAAATTTCCACTGCTCCACACCGAGGCCCTCTCCCGTTAGCATGGGTCCTTGCTTCAGAGAAATTTAAACGAGGCAATCATCGCGCATTCACAGGAAACAGACTTTCATTGCAAATAAAAGGTGAGGAATTGGGGCCGGAGGAGCTGGAAGCCCAGGGAGCACAGCCTAGACCCAGGGCCAACCGGTCTGTCCCTAACGGGAAAGTGAGAGCAGACAGGAAGGGGCTGCTCCAAGTCTGGGGACACACTGGGCTGCTGAAGAGGTGCTGGCTGGGTTCAGAGAAAGCGGGCAGGTTTCATGGATTTTCTGTGGCCTGCGAGCGCGTGGTTAATCATTATTTCGGTTCCAGGCTCAGGAAAAGGTCCCTACTGCCCGAGCAGCCAGCACATTATTGTGACTGTTTCTTTTGGGGAGCCTCAGTCTTGGGAGACTGTGCTGAAACCCAGGATGACCACAGGGTTAGGGCCCTGACCAGACACTCCGAGCACGGCTGAATGCCCCTGTAAAACTCCTACCGTGGTGCCCTCCGCTGCCTTGCGGCCAGAGGAGATGAGTTGTGTGAACTCGGGGCTCTTTGTTTTGCCAACCTTTAGACTGGCACTCCCTTCAGGGTTATCATGCCTAGATGACTAATGTGCAGCACTGAGGAGGAATCTGCGCCAGCTTTTAAGAGAATAAAGGACACAACACGAAAGGCCTTTCTCTTGGACATCTCTTGGACATCTCCGGGCCCCATGTGGGGGGAAGTCCACAGGCCCCAGCGTCCCCCAGGTTTCAAAGGAAGGTCAAGCTGGAGAAAGAAGGGCAGGGTGGGGAGGGTGGGGGGCAGGGAAGGTCCTCCAAGCTGTAGGGAGAGGGGCTCCAGGCAGGGTGCAGCCAGCTGTGTCCATGCCCCTGAGACTCCAGGAGCTCAACTTCTGGTGGATGTGGCCCACTGTTCTTGGGAACAGAGAGGAAGGGTGTGGAGAAGTTTGGAGACAGAGAGAAGAGAGGCCTCTCTGAGGGACCAGGAGGGCATTTTCATTGCTTACAAAAGATCAAGACGTACAAGGAGACAGTTTCCAGAAGTGCTCACATGCACAGCCAAAGAGCGGAGCAGTGGCCTGTCCCTCCCCCCCCCAGCCCCCCGCAGCCGTTAGTCCTGATCGAGCCCGCTGCCCTAGGCCAGATTCATTGCTCCTCCACACAGGGACCAGTCTCCTCGCCATGGGTCAGTGGGCCCGCTCTTCAGTCCTGGTCCTGTGCACCTTCCACCACAGCTGTGTCCAGGGCAGGGCTGCCCGCTGCGCCCTGGAGCTCAGGCCTGGCTTGCTCTGAGGCAGCAGGCTGCACTGCTGTCCTACCCGTGGTAGTCAAGGTTGTTTTCTAGGTTTTCCTGCTACAGAGAATATGAGTCAGTATCTTTGGATTGGTTTCCTCCAAAAAGGAACCAGTGTGCGGAATAACCTTTTTTTGTTGTTGCTTTTGCTTTTTTCTTTTTTTCTTTTTTGAGACCGAGTCTACCTATATAGTTCAAGCTGGCCTTGAACTCACTAAATAGCCCAGGCTGGCCTCAAACTCATGGGAATCGTCCTGCCTCAGCCTCCTCAGTGCTGAGATTTCAGATCTGTACTGTGGTACCAAGGAGGTCTCCAATTTTAAGAAAAAAGAATTCCTATCCCCTTTCCCCACTCCAGCTCATTCCGATTCATCTGGTGAGGCCAGTTCCCTCCTGCCTGCTGGATGTAAACATGTCGTGTTCTCTATCAGGTTTTTTTTTTTTTCCTTCAGTAATTAACATGCACAGGTCCATGTAATAGTCACACTCTTCTTTCTCCATTACCTCTCCTGCTATCAGCTCTGCCTCCACATCTACCACCCCTGCAGCAGAAGTGAAGGAGGAGGAGCGAGAGCAGAGTGGTGACATCACAAGGCAGCCCACTTCTAGGAGGACGCCTTGGCCCTGCTGAAGGTCTCACTGAGAGTCTCTCCTATGTGGTCCCCCCATTCAGCTGAGCGTCCCCTGACGTCCTTCAGCCAACTCCATACAAGCCCAGTAAGCTCACTGTCCTTCTAGACGACCCTACTGGGTCAGGCCCTGCTGGCCCACCAGGCCACCCCGAGGCTGGAGGAAACACAGGCACCCACACACGCTGTGCCCAGCTGGGAGTGTGACCCTGCTCTTGCTCCATGGTCCAGCTCCCTCCAGGGACACAGAACAAGGGGCTCAGGAAGGGCCTGCCCCTCTGCAGGGGTGAGGGGAGGCGACCTAGGCCCTCGTGATGGCCTCCAGAGACACTCTGCGGCCTCTCCAGCTTCTGCCCTTGTGTGCTGAGAAGGGGCCCACAGAGTGACCAGGCTCCCACAGTTTATTCTTGGCCATCAGGGCCACCGGATCATGCAGGAGGAAATGTTGGAGACGTCGGAATCCTCACTGCCGCCAGTTTCTTCACCAAAGTGCTGAATGTTTCACACTGGCTGAGGGAAGGAGTGATGTAGGTGGTGAAGTGCGGCAAAGCTCACTGGAGAAGTGGCTGGGACCTGTCAGTTACAGGACTGCAGGGCAACACCAGGACCTGGTATGGAGAGCTTCTCCTGAGCCCCATGAGATGTGGACGATGTGAAGACCAGGCCCACGAGGAGCTCACCTCGGTCCCCAGATGGAAGGTGTCCTTTTCCTTTTGCTCTTATCTTCTTTTTCTTTCATTCTGCCCAAGTTCACTTTGCACAGCTGGTTTGTACCATGCTCACCCCCCCCCATTTTCCAAATACGCTTTTGGCACTGTTTTGGGCTTATCTCATCTGTTTCTTTGTTCATGGCAAGAAGGACCTGGAATACTTTTGAAACTACCTGAAAACATTTTGGTGAGCCAGCCAGGAGAGGAGTAAGGCTCAGGTGGGAGGCCAAGGTGAGGCCTATGTGGGCACCCTTTTTGTTTCTTTCTAAAATGCCATGAGGTTTCTTTTGAATTAGCCTGGTCTCCACTTCCTCTGCTCTGCAAATGTCTTTTCTCAGTTCCTGCCTTGGTCAGGAGTGCTGCTATGTCACCTCGCTGTGTGGCCAGCTGCCACCTTGTCTTTGTGTGTGTGTGCGTGCGTGCGCGCGCTAAGTAACCTTTATGTGGACATGCGTCACCGGCAGCCACCATCTTCCCTGGCAGCCACCATCTTCCCCCTCATCTCCTTTCTTCTTTTAAGAGCTAAGTTCTGATTTCAAACAGCACAGGGGCTTGTAAGAACCAGAGAGAAAACATTTTCTTTCTTCCAGCAGAGAGGAAGAACTCTGTACGATCGCTTGAGGAACTCAGGCAGCCTTGGCTGGTGCAAAACGTCTTTGGGGTGGGGCAGTGAGGCAAAGGTACTGTGGGAGGGGTTAAGGCTTTGGTCCTGGGCAAGCTGGGTATAGACAGTGGGGGCAGATGCAGGACCCCAGGCAAAACTGGATGCCTGTGCCCCTCCTGTTACCATTTTACCTAGTGCCAGGAGGAGCATGTGAGCTCAGAGAAAAACAATATAAAACTTGTCCATTTTAAAATACCTAAGGGTGGAGTATGGTGGCACACGCCTGAAATCCCAGCACTCAGGAGGCTGAGGCCGGAGGATTCTTGCAAGTTCGAGACCAGCCTGGGCTACAGAGTGAGCCTAAGCCAGCCTGAACTGCATTGCAAGACCCTGTCTAAAAAAACAAACAAACAAAAAACAGATAAATAAATAAATAAATAAATAGAATACCCAAACCTTTTGGCCAGAACCAAGCATCAGCAACACTGTACTCTCTGGCCCAAGAGCCAGCCTAGGCCATCCTCATCGGGCTTTTGTGCTTCTCCATTTAAATGCATATTAAAGTCCACCCCAAGGGGCTGAGGATATAACTCAGTGGTGCAGTGCCTGTCTAGCAAGCGTGAGGTTGTAAGTTCAAGTCCCCGTGCCACCAAAAAAAAAAAAAAAAAAAGACCAAGATCCTTGCCTGATGCTTGAACAAAATAGCATATAACATTTAAAAGTTAAGCCAGGTGTGGTTGCGCAAACCTGTAATCCCAGTACTCAAGAGACTGAGGCAGGAGGATCTTTGTGAGTTTGAGACCAGCCTGGGCTACCAAATGAGCTCAAGGCCTGCCTGAACTGCATAGCAAGACCCTGTCTCAAAAAGATGAAAAAAAAAAAGAAGAAAGAAAGAAAGAAAGAAAGAAAGAAAGAAAGAAAGAAAGCTGTGAAGCTATGCTCACGTTACAGTGGTTCTGCTTAGAACGTAAGGTGGAGCGGGATGCTTCATGTTCAGGCCTCTACAACTCTTTATCAAAGGGAGTACTCAGGAGCTGTGGTACTCAACAGGCCCCAAAGAAGACCAAGATATCCTGGGGGACCCCATTTGTCTCTCACGGGGATCCTCCTGATATGTTTAGGGAGGTAGCCACACTAGGAGGTCTCCTCAACCTCCCTCTTATAATCCTCTGACCAATAATCCTCTGGTCCATCGCCTCCAGGTCACCAGAGGCCTTCTTGCAGTGCGGTGCCCCCAAGGAGCCCAACATGCCTCAGCTTCCTGGGCAGCCTCCTCAGGCAGCCCTAAGTCCCACCGGGCAACAATGCAAGCTCCACAGGTCAAACCCGAAGTGCTGCTTCCTGCTGCGCTGGCTCATGACTGTCCTGCCAGGGACAAGAGACGTCCCAGGGGTGGAAGGAACACGCAAGTGAGGTTCTTCTTTTGGTTTCAGATGTCCAGCATTGCAAGGAATGGTTAGGTCAACCATCAGAAGATTTGAGTAAATTTGCAGACGGTTCCAAACTTTGACCCTTGCTTTTGTCTTACCATGGCGAGATGTCCAATTCGTCATGGCTTGAGGTATTTGCTGTACCTCAGATGAAGAAAAAGAGGCTAGAAACTATCCAGACAAACCACATGGTTTAAAAAGGGAGGGGAGGAAACCATTGTGGAGAGGTCACTGTCCCCTCAACAGGGCCAAACTGGGACTCTAACACTCAGGATGGACGACAAATGATGTCTAGTATGGCAGCTGCTCTTACCATGGGCCTGAAAAAGTGCACTAGAAAGTCTGTTAATTATGACAAAGTGAGTGGGGCCTTGCAGGGTGAGAAGAAAACCCAACTTTGTTTTGTAACCGATTAGCAGAGACCTTCCCAAGGTATACTAATATAGATCCATCTTCCAGGGAGGGAGGGGTACTAATGGAACATTTCATCTGTCAGTGAGTCCCAGATATTCAGCATAAGGTACAGAAGCTTCAGAGGGGGCCTCAGACACCTGTGACCCAACTCCTGGACACAGCCTTTTCTGTGCTTAATAATCAGGACCCTGAGGAGAGACAGAAGAGAAAGGCTAAGATTATAGCTGTTGCAACTGATAATGCTTTAAACCCACCCAAGTCATCCAAGGAAAAACCTGTGGGCAATCAAGGAAAGGGCTTGAGTGCAAAGGAACAGCACACTGGGCGTGAGATTGCACCGGGCCACCCTGCCCTGGCCCTGCGCCACGGTGAGACAGCTGTGGCGCCTGTCTCGTGGCACTGGTGCTTTGATTGACCCCACTCCCAGAGAGTAAATCCTGCTGCCTGGTATGAGGAAAGAGCTGGTGGGCAAATTGCTCTGCCAGTGATTATAAGACTGGGAGAACCCAACCAATTTCCTAATCAAAAACAGTATCCAATGAAAGAAAAGGCACAGAAAGGCCGCCAGCCTCTAACAGACAGATTTCTCAATACAGCCTTCTAAACCCGTGATAGTCTCCCATTAGTGAAGCCCTCAGGAGAATACTGGATGGCAGGGCACCTCTGCCCTGTTAACAAAGCTGTCATTCCAGTCCATCCCAGGTGACAGAGCCCTGTACAATCCTTTCCCACATTCCAGGGGACACTTACATTTAAAAGACATTCTTCTCCACTGCCCCCACACCCAGAAGCTCAGTTTCTATTTGCCTTTAAATGGAAACCTCCCATGACAGGAGAAAAACAATGTACTTTGACAGTTCTCCCACAGGGGTTTAGAGACAGCCCTCACCTTTTTGCCGAGGCACTAGAAAAAGACTTGAGGAACCTACAGCTAAAACAGGAACCATCCTACAGTATGTAGATGACACTCTGGTTTACGGCCTAACTTAGAAGCTATCTAACTATAACACTACAAGCGCATAGCTTTCTAACTAAGAAGAGCTCTAGAGTCTCCAAAGAAAAGGCTCAGATATCCCTCCAAAAAGTTCAATATCTGGGATATATTCTTACACCTGGGGAATGACAGCTGTCTAGGGGTCACAAACAGGGTCTCCTGTCACCAAAGAACAGCTTCGCTCCTTGGAATGGCAGGCTTGTGTAGGACCTGGCCACCTAATTTTGGACTAAAGGCAAAGGCTTTATATGAGGAAATAAAAGGCCTGAGTCTGTCCCCTAACTATGGGCAGAAGTGGCTGGCAATGCCTTTAGGGAAATAAATCAGGCCCTTACTCAGGCTCTAGCACTGGGAACACCTGGCTTTAAAAAATTCTTTCTTGCTTCCTTGCTTCCTTGCTTCCTTGCTTCCTTCCTTCCTTCCTTCTTTCTTTCTTTCTCTACATACCAGAAAAGGGGGGAATTGCTGTGGGGGGATGGTTCTTGACTCCAAGGCTAGGGCAGAAAACCCACCCAGTGGTATACTTTTCAGAGAAATTATATGGGGTGACTGCTGGAGGACCACCTTGCCTGTGAGCAGTGGCAGCTACCGCTGTACTAGCAGAGGAACTTTCAAAATTAATTTTGGGACAGAGCATTTTGACACTTTATCAGGTAGGAGCCATTCTAGAGACAAAGGGCTACATGTGGCTTATGGGAATGACTTACCATCAGGCCATTCTCTTAGGTACCCTGAGGTAGTTATAAAAATTTGCCTTACTGTAAACCCAGCATCCTTGATGCCTACAGGCCCAGTTAGCCACTCTTGTGAACAAATAGTCTCCCAGATCTACACAAGCAGGAAGGACACAGTGATGTGCCCCTCCAGGATCCTGAGGAGGTGTGGTTCACTAATGGAATGAGTTTTGTCAAGAAGGATATCAAAAGGAAGGTATCCAGTTGTCAGTTCACTACAGATCAATGAAGCTAAATCTCCACTCCCAGGAACCTCTGCTTAAAAGGCAGAACTAGTAGCTGTTACTTGGACATTGGTATTAGGAAAAGACAGAAGGTTAAACATCTATACAGACTCTGGATATACCTTTCTGGTGGTACATGCCTGTGCAGCAACCTGGAAGGAAAGACGCTTTACTGACAAATAATCATCTAGAAAACAGACAGAAAACTCTACAGCTCCTAGAGGCAGTCAATCTTCCCAAACAGGTCACACCTATGCACTGTAAAGGGCACCACAGAGACGTGTTTGAAGTCTCCTTGGAAAGTCCAAAGACTGACAGTAAAGCAAAAAGGGGCAGCCCCATGGCCCCATAAGACTCTAGCCTTGCTAGGTGTGGCAGCACATGCCTGTAATCCCAGCACTTGGGAGGCTGAGGCAGGAGGATCATTGTGAGTTTGAGGCCAGCCTGGGCTACATAGTTAGTTCAAGGCCAGCCTGGACCACACAGCAAGACTCTATCTTGGAAAAAAAAGATTTTGGCCTTATTCTCAATTCCTGAGGAACCATTAAAAGCCATCTATACCCCCAAGGAGGACAAATGGGCCTTAGGACAAGGAGGAATGAAATGGGACACATGGTATTTAGGAAACAAACTGGTCCTTCCCTAAGGAATACAGTGAAAGGCTACACAAACCCTCCATGATTTCTCCCCTATGGGAAAGGTGCTGCTCTGGAAATGGCCACTCGAGTTTTTATGGGACTGGGACCAGCTCCAACCACCCGACAGGTCTGCAGAGCTTGCCCACTCTTGTGTCTACAGTAACCCGGGCAAGCCCAAACTCTCCTTTATTAGAAACTGTACAGAGCAGATGGACACACCCTGGGGAGGATGGGCATTTAGACTTTACCCAGTGCCTCAGTGTGGAGGGTTTACACATGCTGGTCCTAGTTGATGCCTTTAGAGGCTGCATGGAACCTATCCTATCATTCAGAAAAGGCTATGAGTAGTCAAGGTGCTTCTGAGAGGAGTCATCCCTAGATTTGACTACCTCAGTCTGTCCAGAGTGACAATGGACTTCCTTTTACCTCCCAAGTAACCCGGGGAGAGGCAAAGGCTTTAGGAAGAAAGTACACCTCCACTCCTGCTGCTGGCCCAATCTTGGGGAAGGTAGAGTGAGCCAACCAGACCCTTAGGCAAGCTCTGGCAAAACGTTGCCAAGAAACAGCTGAGTCCTGGCTCTGATTGCTACCTATGGCGCTTGTGAGGGTCTCTAACATGCCCCAAACTGGGCTAAATTTGAGTCCATTTGACTCGTTATGTAAGTGCCATTTCTATCTGATAGGATATCTGATGTGATACAGAGACCACGGGGCTCTCACAGTATCTCGTCAATCTGGGCCAAGTACAGCGAGGTATCTAAATGTGTGGGAGTCCCCCCGGAGACCAGGTGCTCGTGAAAACTGGGAGAGGAAGCACCGCAGACCAGTTAGTGGCAACATGGAAAGGCCCCTTTTCTGTGATTGTGGCAACACCCACTGCAGTAAAGGTGGCAGAGATCAATAACTAGGTTCAACTTCCTAGAATAAAGCCAGTCCCACCTGAACTGTCTAAAAGAGCATGATCACCCAGAAGGAAGAGGCGACTCTTAGGAGCCGCTGGAAGACTTGAAATCTCCTCAGAAAGCAAAGCTCCAGTGCTGCTACAGATGAGTAAACAAGATCTTATAAGGGCCACGCTGCTCAGACTCTGGATAACTTATCTGCTGTACATTCTTCTCCACAGGAAGAATGGAAATCCAACCTGCTCCTTGCCTCTGAGCTAATAGTAAAGTTTGTTTCTCCCGTCAAACAGGCAGCTGGAAGGTCACTAACTCTTTTCTCATTTTCTGCCAGGTTTTTCTTCCCTCAGCTCAGCCCTGAGTCACAGCACCCCGAGGTAGCTGGAAAGCACACAATTCCAAGCAGGGAGGCTCTGCGGCCCCTTCCAGCTTGCAGAGGCTCTAGAAGACAGAGACCATGACACCCCACGAAAACTGATGGGATTTATGTCTCCTGAGGGAAGTGATACAGGAGACAGTGTGGCAAAGCTGGCTGGAGAAGTGCCCGGGACCTGTCAGTGACCAGATCCCAGGACAAGGCCAGGACCTTGTATGCAGGACTTCTCACAGCTCCCACAAGGTGTGGCAACGTAAAGAAAACCACGAGGAACCTGCCGTCATGACTCCCCGTGACGGCCCGTGCTGCGTGCTCCAGACACAGTGAGTACTTCTCCTTTTGCTTTTATCTTCTTCTCACGGTCTGCCCAATTTTGCTCTGCTGAGCATTCACCCTGCAATTTTCAAATAAACCTTCAGCACCATTTTTGGCTTTCCTTTTCTGATTTCTTGTTTGAGAAAGAAGGACCTGGAATACTTTTGATTGGTGACCATTTCCAAAGAAACAATAGGAGGCAGTAACAGTCACTAAATTAACTGTTTAAAATGCAGACTCCATGGTATTAAATCTATTCCTAATGTTTTCCAACCATCACTTCCTCTCATTCCAAAATATTTTCATCACCCCCAAATAAAACTCCCTAACCATTGGCAGCCACCCATTCCTTTCTCCCCCCCACCTGGCCACCATCCATCTCCCTTTGTCTCTAGGGATTAACCTGTTTAGAAGTACTTCACATGCACAGCATGTGACCTTTTGCACTTGGGTCCTTTCACCTAGCAAGAGCATGAAGAACAACCTTTAAAGATACACCCTCGCTAAGGGTGTATCTCTTGGAGAAATGTCAATTCAACCTTTCCCCAGTACTTGTTGGGTTATTTTGCCATTGAGTTGTAAAAATTCATATATTACTCGCATATATTACTTTTCTCTCGCTCCTTCTCTTTCCTGATAGTGTCTGCTGGTGAGAAGTTAATCTGATCAAGCCCAATTGAGCTACTTACTCTGGTTGGCGGTTGTTCTTTTGACATTGTATCTAAGAACCCATTGCCAGGGTCATGAAGATTTACCCTTAGGTTTTCTTCTAAGCGTGTTCTCTTTTCAGTTCTTACATAAATCAGCATTTTCACATGATATTTTTGAAAACTCATAACCAATGCAAAAACTCCACTAGCAACAAAAATCTCAACTGGGAAATAAACACAGGCCCTGACCCGGAAGGACGAGGGAGTCGGCAGGGCGAGATCAACCTGGGGGGGGGCGGCTGGGTGGGAGCAGGGGTTGTGACTGGTGGCGCAGCCCCAGTGCCACCCACCCAGGGGAAGTGAGCAGTGTGTCCACTACAAGTCCTTGAACGGGGGCTGGAAGGGACTCAGAGCAGCAAGAACGGGGGTAGGGGTGGGGGAGGACACAGTGAAGCCATAACGGGAGATGCCAACCCAAAGCGGCCTGCGAATGTGCGTTGCTTTGCGAGGGAGGTTACTTGTACTTTGAAAGTGACGGGTGTGTGTGTGTGTGTGTGTGTGTGTGTGTCCCAGAGCTCCCTGCTTCCCCAGGGGACTGAGGTAGGTCCCCAGCAGGCTCAGGTCCTGGCGAGCAGGAGGTTGGGAGGGCACCCCCAGGCCCACCCATCCCCTGGACTCCCTCTGATGGGCGGTGAATGGGGGCATCCAGGTCACCCCAAAGCTACCCATGGGCCAGGCTGGACTTCCTGCAGCCCAGGAGCAGGGAGCCAGGGTCGCCCTCGGAGCAGCGCTGCAGCCAACCCGCCGTACAGCTGAGGAAGGGGCGGGGCGGGGCGGGGCCTATCTGGGTTCTAGCCAGTAGGAGAGCCGGGGCGTCTGACACCCCGCCCCTGAGCCCGGCTCCGCCCCCGACGTGCAGCCCGGAGCCACTGTTTACAGCCTGGAGCCACGGCCAGACCCTGCCACTGCATTTCCACACTCCCCGCACTCGCTGCGCTGCCAGGAAGCCGCGGAAGTGAGAGGTCGCCGGTCCCGAGTTCTTAGCCCCGTGTCCGAGCCCCGAGCCCGATCTCCCGAACCATGCCTGCGTCCTTGCCACTGCGCGACTGCCAGGTACACGAGGCTGTCGTGACTGAGTTCCTCTTGGCCCCCAGGGGTGGCCCGCGCCCAGCGGAGCGGGGCGTGACCTGGGGGCCACCCGGGATCTGGCGGGGTTGCTGCCCATGGGACTGGCTGGCGGCGCAGGGCGGGTGAGACCCTAGGTGAGGAGGGGACTCTGTACCCCTTGTGGTAGAGTGCCCAACCAGGAGCCCCCAGCATGGAGGGAAAAGCTTGCTCACCGGGCAGAGTCTCCTTGGGCCTCAGGTAGAGATCCTGAGCCCATTCTGCAGATGAGGACAATGAAGGGTGGAGGAGACGTCGGCCAAGAGGAAGGTGGAAGTCATTGCCCTGTGCTTCCCAGAGCAGGCACGAGTGGGCACTCTCAGATGGACAGAGATCTGAGTGGTCCACGCAGTGGCAGCCTTGTACACCGTGTAGCCAGTGGAGGCTACCCTCCTGCAGGGTGGACTTTAGTGCTGGGTTCTGCGCTGCCCACCTGCTCTCCCCTCTCGGCAACCCAAGACCCTGGTGCACACTTGGAATGCCCATTTCACAGAGTGGCACCCAGGGTCTGAGAGGGTCTTTCCTGAGGTCACCAAGCCTTTTAGAGGCCGCTGGGATTTGGATCCAGTATCTGTCTGAGACGTCTAGGAGTCCCCACATGCCAGGCAAGGCCACAGTCTGCAGAAGTCCCAGTGAGGCGCTGGGGCCCTGTGAGGCGCACTGGGGTGGGGTTTGTGTGGTGTGGGGTGCATTATGGGCCCAGGCCCTGGTATGCCTTTCTTGCTGTAGGCGTGGAAGGACGCCAAGCTCCCGCTCTCCACTACAAGCAATGAAGCCTGTAAGCTGTTCGATGCCACCCTGACCCAGGTAGGCCTGCCAGGGACGCCACGGCCCCACCTCGAGGCCGATGCTGAGGGCTTTTTAAACTGCCCTGTGCCTTTGCTGCAGTAAAATCCAGCTGTGAGTGCCGGAGGACCGAGGAACATCTGATGGAAACATCTTGCTGGGGTCCTCTGCATGGAAGCCCCTTCGAGTGTTTGCTGTGGCAGGGGGGCCAGCCAGCCCGGGGCTCTTCTGTGAATGTGCTCCTCCTCCCGCTGTGGCTTTCCCCTGCTCTCCCAGTGAAGGATCCCGTAGCTTCAGAAGTAAGGCCCCAATCAGTTTGTTTCACAGGTAGGGAAACAGAGGCACACGTAGCTGAGCTGACTTGAGTTGAAGGTGAGGTCGAGTGAGAGGACCCAGGAAGCCCCAGGGCACCCAAGCTGAACACAGAATGGATGAGATGCCGTCAGCCGTGCTGGGTCATGACTCCTGTCCCAGCTCATCCTGGCTGGGGGCCCACTATGTGATTTTGAGGCGCTTTCACAGCCCAGTTGCCCTTTCTGCACCTTGCTGGCCTCTGTCGGAGACTCGAATTGTCACAGGCTGCCTTCCTGGGTTCAGCAGCCCCTCCACCTCCCAGCTTGTGTCCCTTCTGCCCCGGTCATTGGCATCTCTGTGTTGTCCTGCCTTTGAGCACGGGCTCTTGGAGTCTCTGCCCCAGCTCCCTCCCCTGTGTCTTCTGGAAAAGCGGGTGCTGATCTGGGTAGCTGTGGGTTACACAACTGACAGGGCAAATGTGAAAATCACCTGAGGGGCTGAGGTGCAGTTCAGGGGTACGGGGTTTGTCCAGCATATGTGAGGTGGGTTCGTGCACAATATAGGAATCCAAGCAGCCAAATTGATAAACTTGGAATTTAATTAGCTGAGCTCAGGACCACTCATATACAGACCCCCCTGGTTCAGGGTCCAAACAAGTGACCCCGAACTGGAAAATTACAGAGCGTTTAAAGGGGAGAATCACAAAAGACATCCTGTTGGAAACAGTTTAGCTCAAATCTTTCATTAATTTTTGGTTGACACCTGTATCCTGCTTCTTTGTTGAGCAGGTTAATTTTTTCTCTTATGGGTGCAACTGATTCTGCTTTTCTCATGGGATCTGTACCCTGAGTAATTTTTTATTTTCTTGGGTCAAATACAGGGCACTAGTTAAATGCAGGGCTCAGGATGGCGTCAGTTATGCCGAGCTACAGCAATATGCAAAGCGCTGGGTTCCATTTCCTGCACCACAAAAACAAAGACACTAATGCAATGTACTACAACAGTTTTGTCTTAGTTACTTTTCTTGTTGGTGAGATAAGATAGCCAACACCCAGTTAGTGGAGGAAAAGTTCATTCAGCTCACACTTTGCAGAGGTTTCAGTTCATAGCTTGCTGGCCGAAGGCCGGTTGGCGTGGCAGAGGAGAAACAGGTCACAGCAGGCAGCAAGTGACAAACAGCAAACAGCGACCCTCTCTCTGTCCCTTATACCTTAGGTTCCCCACGATTAGGGCAGGCAGCCTGCCCACCCAGGTGGGGTGGGGCAGTGTTAATCCTAGCATTGCACCTTGATTCAATCCCAGTGTCACAGCATTGGTCCCAGCAGCACACACCCCAGACCCAGCTACCTCTGAAAAACCCTGCCCATGACCGAATGAGGCTTTGAGGAGATGAGCCAGAGCAGGACTCATGATTTTAAAAAAAGGCATTTGTCTTAATCCATTTTCTATTGTTATAGCAGAATAACTAAGGCTGGGTCATTTATAAAGCAAAGAGGTTTGTTTAGCTAAGAGGTTTGTTCTGCAGTTCAAGAGCATGGTGCCAGCCTCTGCTTGGCCTGGTGGTGGAAGCAGAAGAGAGGTGGGCACCAAGGGGTCACCCACTTTGTGGCGGCCTGCTCATGACCCAGTCCCATGAGGACCCCAGGACCCGATACTGCTCCACTGGCACCTAAACTGCAACATGCGTTGTGGTGAGGGCAGCCAGGCCCTGCGCCACCGAGCTGTAACCCAGCTGAGTTGTGGTGAGGACAAACTGCATCTGCACCATAGCAGCATTTAAGAAAGACTGGAGGAAAATACACCACATTATCAAAAATGAAATTAGAATAAGTTCTTTCTCAGCCTTTGTCTGTCTGTCTGTCTGTCTGTCTGTCTGTCTTTCTCTCCCCCTACTACCAGAGATGGAATCCAGGACCTTTGCACTGAGCTACATCCCCTGTGTGCACGCTCTCTCTCTCTCTCTCTCTCTCTTTCTCTCTCTCCCTCCCCCCTCTCTCTCTCTCATCTTGAGACAGAGTCTCCGTACTGGGTTCAAACTTGTCCTCCTGCCTCAGCCTTCCGTCCAAAGTGCCGGGAGCACAGCTGTGCAACACCACACCCGGCTTAATTCTGTGGTGATTTTTAAGTGGAACAAATGAACAAATAAGAAGCAGGAATTGGGGCCAGTGGGCTTCAAGGCACCTCTAGGGGTGACAAAGTGGATATATGGCAGGTCACCTGTCAGAAGGACCTGCCTTTGATGTTTCCTTTTTGGAAATGGGGGCATCCCCCACAAAGGGCGCTTCAAGCTGTATTTAATTTCTCCCTAGGTTAACCAAGTCAGGCTTTCCTTAAGTCCAGGAGGTCCCCGGTGTCTGGGGAAGAGAAGTCTGGGCCTGGGTGTCGCCTGTTGACAGGCCATGTGATGAGCATGTGCAAGGGCCTGGGCCTGATCCCTGGTGCAAAAAAGTATAAAATCTGGATTTAGATCAATGTGATCTCGGAAAAAGCTCCTTTTTGCCTTTCTGGTTTCAGTATGTAAAATGGGCCAATGACAAGAGTCTCGGCGGCATCGAGGGCTGCCTGGCAAAGCTCAAAGTGGCGGATCCGACCTTTGGTGAGCGGGGCTTCCTGGGCAGCAGAGTCCAGCTCTGCTGGGGGACCTGGGTCCTCCTGTTCCCTGGCCAGTTGGGGTGGGGACGGGGACCAGGCTGGTGTTGGCACAGAAGGAGGGACGATGACAGTGACCTATGAGGGTGCCAGGTCCTACGGAAGCTTTTTTCACAGTTTTTCTCAAATTCCCATGGAATCCACTGAGGACATTGTTCCTGCTTCTCAGATGGGGAAGTTGAGGTGCAGCAAGGGAAAGGCATGTGCCCATGTCTGTCTGAATCCCAAGTCCAGGCCCCTGTAGCATGTCCCTGCAGCTCTTAGGGGTTAGGGGCCTCCCCAAGAGAGAGAGGTTGATAAGGGGGCAGGACGATGGGTGATGCAAGGCCAACCTGTGGGGGCAGCCGGGTGCCAGGGAGCAGCCTCAGCCTAAGGCAGTAGCAGGGCCTCATGGGTGGCCCTAGCCCTAGGGCTGGGTCTTTGGTCTCAGGCATGGGCCCATGACCTAGCCCCACCTTCGCCAGTCACCTGCCTCTCCCAGCACATGTGCCAGCGTCAATGCTGCCAGGCCACATGGCACAGCCTATGCCAGCTGGGCAGAGGACAGCGGTGAGGCTGGTCATGCCGGCGGGTGCCCCTCAGAGCACCACCCCCTGAGCACCCGGAGAGGCCGTGTGCTGGTGGGAGTGGGGATGCTTAGGGTGCTGGTACTGCCAAGCGTGGCCTGTTAGAAAACTGTCACGGCTGCTTACAGTGCTGCCCCTCTGTCCCCATGCGCCCTGGAGACCGGGGCTGAGACATGGACTTCACCCGGGGCCCCGCCTCCGCCAATCTGCCCGCAGCCTGGCTGGTGGCTCCCAGCCACAGGTTGCCTGGGACCCTCTGAGTCACCAGCTATTGCCATCCTTCTGCCAGCCATGGGCCATGTCATCACCAACGGCCTCGTGCTCATTGGCACCGGAAGCTCAGTGAGGCTGGACAAAGAGCTGGACCTGGCCATGAAGACCATGGTGGAGATTTCGAAGACCCAGCCGCTGACACCCAGGGAGCAGCTGCATGTGTCTGCGGTGGAGACGTTTGCCAGGGGGTGAGGGGTGCTCAGGGGCTGTGCAGGGTGACGCCACGGCTGTCCCAGTACCCTGGGGGAGGAGGCGGCCTCGGGGTGACCCAGCTCCATGTCAGCAGAGGCCTAGCTGAAGCTCAGGCCCTGCCTCGGCTGAGGGCTGGGCGAGGCCCTGGGTGAGGGAGCAGTTGGCTGCTTCCCCAGCCAGTGTTCAAAGCTACTGAACAGCTTGCTTAAATACACGGTTTATTATGTTAATTGCAAAACTGAGAGGACACGCCCTGGAGATATCCAGGAGAGAAGAAACAACATTCTCCCAATGCTTCGTGTCCTAGCACACGGTGCAAGCCAGCTTTTCCTCACGATGACAAAATACCGGAGGGAATCAGCTTAGAGAGAGGAAAGGCACGTGCTGGGTCGAGTCCACAGTCGCTTGGTCCCGTTGCTCTTGGTGCTGGGGTGACACAGGGCTCATGGAGGAGACAGACAGTGGAAGAGGCGGCTCATGTCATGGCAGCCAGGAAACAGGAAATAGGAAGGAGCCAAGGTCCCAGTGTCCCTTTAGGGGCATGTCCCCAGTGACCTGCTACACACACACACACACACACACACACACACACCGTTTTCTCCAGGGCTGGACCTCACACATGTAGACAAATGCTTTACCCCTGAGCTGCATCCCCAGCTCCTGATGTGATATTTATTGATTTATTGGCACTGGGAATCGAACTCAGGACCTTGTACTTGCCAGGTGGGTGCTTGTACCACTGAGCTTGTACCACACCAGCCCCTGGTGTGGTTTGTAAACTCGCTTGCTGCACACTCTTCCGAGATGTCCTTCAGACTCCCTGGATGTGTGGACCTCACGCTCGGTGTGCTGAGGACGCTCTCTCGGCTTCCAGGAACTTGTCGAAAGCCTGTGAGCTGTGGGAGGAGATTCTCCGGGACCACCCAACAGACATGCTGGCCCTGAAGTTTGCCCACGATGGCTACTTTTACCTGGGCTACCAGGAACAGATGCGAGATTCTGTTGCTCGAGTTTACCCCTTTTGGACACCTGACGTCCCCCTCAGCAGGTATGGACCAGTTGGAAACCGCAGCTGTTTTTATTTCTTATTCTCTGTTTTCTGCCCTGAAATAGACACTCCTTTGGTCCTTCCCTGGAAATATAAACAACTGTTTGTTTTTTCTCCTGGTTCTTTAAAGATAAAAGTCTTCCTTTTCTTTTTCCTCTTTGTTTGTTTCTTTTTGAGAGTATCTTGCTGTGGCTCAGACTGGTCTTAAACTCACTGTGTGGCCCAGGCTGGCCTTGAACTCATGGCGATACTCCTTCCTCAGCCTCCTGAGTGCTGGGGTCACAGGCAGTTGCCACCACACCTGGCTAAAACGCTTCCTTTTCTTCATTTGATTTTCATCTCGTCTTGTGACTGAGGTAGCACCATTCTGTATCAGTCAGGACAGGGTTGTTTTGCTGCAGTAACAAGCATCCCTATATCTTGTTGTTCAGTGCTGCTTCAGTGCTGCTTACAACAAAAGTTCATCTCTCACCATACTTGATGCTCATCTTAGGAGGGCCAGGGGCTCTGCAGCCATGACTCTGTCTCCATTCAGAGTCCCAGCTGGTGAGCCGCCAGCTTTGGACATCCGGCTGCTATGAGGGAGAAGAGAACCTCCCTGAGGGCTCACTGTGGCAGTTCAGGGCTCAGAATGAAAGGGACGCCCTGTGACTCCAAGTGCTTGGCTAGAACTGACCGCATGACCCGGCCCCCTCCTAAGGTCCTGGAAGGTCCTGGCCACTTCCAGCCTCTGCTGGTGGGTGCCTCCTCTGCCTGCCTTGTGGCTGCCTTGCTCTGGTTTCTGCCTGTCTTTACCTGCCGTCTCCCCGCAGTGGCTCCAGGTCGCTGTGTCTTTATTGGCCTTTCTATAAGGACAGTGGTCATTGTGGTGGAGCCACCTCAACTTGGTCACATCTGCAGGGACCCTCTGCTCTGCCCGGAGCTGAGTTAGGACTGGCCAACCCTCTGGGGGCAGCCTGTGCCTACCACGGTCCGCTGAGCTGCTGTTCTGTTTCCAGCTATGTGAAAGGCCTCTATTCTTTTGGATTGATGGAAACGCACTTCTACGACCGGGCAGAAAAGCTTGCCAAAGAGGTCAGTGGTCCCTTCTCCAGGTGCATGACCTTTCAACGTGGTCAAGTGGGGCAGAGCACACAGAGCCACCCTCGGGCGTGGCGCAGGTCAGCCCCACCTCTGAGCGTCCGTGGAGATTTGGGGGCGCTCGGTTGGTGTGAGCAGCTGCCACCTGCAGGGTTGCTGCTCCTGAGCCCAGAAGCCCCCGGGCCGTGCAGCCACGGTGCATGGAGCCACGCCTGCAGAGTCCCTGACAGTTTCGCCAGGGTAAACTGAGGCTGCGGCTGGCTGGAGGGCACACTGCAGGTGGCTCAGCTGTATGCAGGAGGCTGTGGGCTTGGTGGCTGAGCCCTGGCTTTGGAAATACCCCGGGCGAGCACTCAGCCTCCATAAGCCACATCTGTGGAACAGGCGGCTGTGCCCTCTGCATGGCCGGGTTGGCATCAGGCTGGTGTGCCCCAGGTGCTCAGGGTGGGGGCTGGCATTGGGGTCGTAGTTGCTCTGAATTGGGGTACAGTCCCCACACTTGCTCGGACCCTTGTTCCCCGGCTGGGCAGTCTGGCCGATGCCTGCATCTCCATCCCTTCCTGGGCCCACAGGCGCTCTCTGCTGAACCCACGGACGCGTGGTCTGTGCACACCGTGGCACACGTGCACGAGATGAGGGCGGAGGTCAAGGCCGGGCTGGAGTTCATGCAGCGCTCGGAAAATCAATGGAAGGTATGGCCGTGTGGGTAGGCGATAGCCTGGGCTGGGCTGAGGCCGCGTGAGCAGGGGTCGGAGGTGTCGGGGAGCCGGACCAGCATGGAGCCAGAGACTGGTGGTGCTGGGGTGGACCTTGGCCTGAGGCCTTGGGCTGCAGGAGGAATGGATCAAAAGTTGGCAGGAAAAGAGTGTGGTGAGAGTGGGGACCAGGAGCTGCCTGAGCTCTGCCACGCGCT
This sequence comes from Dolichotis patagonum, assembly GCA_004027295.1. Lineage (NCBI taxonomy): Eukaryota > Metazoa > Chordata > Mammalia > Rodentia > Caviidae > Dolichotis > Dolichotis patagonum. The sequence continues at coordinate 104,552 of PVJX010001783.1, read as the reverse complement.
GCTCCGGGCTGCGTGTGGGGCTGTGAGGTGGCCTTGGAGCACGGGGAACAGCCAGAGTGGGGCCTGTGGGGTGGTGGCATGGTGGCATCTTCAGAACTGACAGGTGGGGGAGAAGTACCAGGCTGTCCAGACCCCGGGACCCTGCCATTTTTCCCATGACACAACTACTCTGGCCACTGTGCCCATTTGGGTGCCCAACATCACCCAGTCCTGTCTGGACCTTTCACTTGATGGTGGCCCTTCCACTTTTGTGTGAGGCTGGCGCACGGCCTGCCTAGCTGGCTGTGGCTGCCTGCCCTGGCTGCCTGCCCTTCCGTGTACCGTGGCAGGCTCCTCGCTGGCCGGGGCACTGTCTTCCAGGGCCTGGCACCACAGAGCCGACACTCAGCGACGGGGGCGGCAGGAGCCAGGGAGGACGCGGCAGTCACCACTGCGCCTCTGCGCACCTCCCTGGCCCTGGACGCTTCTGCAGGGGTGCAGCTTCCGGGAAGGCAGGGTCCTGGCCTCTGGGGCTAACACGGTGGGGCTGGCTGAGGATCGTGATCCTGTGAGGGTCACGCACAGGTGTTTCTGAGGATCCGCACACTCAGGAAGCTGGAAAGGCCCAGGGACAGCCTGCGCCGGGCCTGGGGCATCAGGAACGGGAGGCCAGTGTGGCCAACGCCCTGGGACTCCCCAGAAGGACATGTGGGGACACTGAGACGGGGGAGGCACTGCTGTGGCCCAGTCCTGTGAGCTGAGGGGCTGGGGCTGGGGCAGGGAGCCCTCTTCCCGATTCCCATTGTACACCCCTCCAGGATAGCATGGTTCTCCTCTACCCTGGGGCACAAACTTGATCTCTCTCTGTCTCAGTTTCTTCTGTGCCCCGTGAGGCCCTAACTCCAAGCGAGTCCCGTTGGTGTTGGTTCCAACACAGCCAAGACTAGGGCTATCACAGATCAGGCCATTGTCATCTGTCTTTGTCACTTTCTCATCACTGGGGCACAGTACAGCCCCCTCCAACTTGGAGAAGGAGGGGTTTATCTTTGGTCACAGTTTCAGCCCATGGCCACCTGGCTCCAGGGAAGAAGCGGCCTGGCACAGGGGCCTGGGGAGAAAAGCTGCTCGCAGCATGGCAGCTGGGAAGCAGAGAGGGAGGGAGGAGCCAGGAGGGAGACGCAGCCTTCAGGTCACCCCAGTGGCACCTCTGACCAGACCCCCACCTCCAAGAGCACGTGAGTTGTCTCCATCCCATGATTCAGTCACGTTTCAACAGCCCCGCCTATGAGCATGAGAGGCTCCTGGGGGTCCTCTGGACGTAAACTGTGGCATCCTCTCACGTGTCCCTCTGTCCCTGGGTGGCCCTGGTGTGGATGACATAGCCTGGGCTCCCTTCCTCTACCTGCACCTGCCATGTGCATTGGCTGTTGAGCACAGAGCTTGGTTGAGTCCGGTCTCCACCACAGGCCTCCACCCCACCCTGGGGAGCCCTGGGAGGGTCCAGCTGGGAAGACTAATCAGTCGCACACCTCCCTCTGCCTCAGCCTCCTGGGTCGATGCAGGCATGGCCATGGCTGCCCCTGGCGCAGAGGGCAATGGGGTGGCGTGGAGATGCCTGGACGGATGGGTGTCTAGCAGGGCCAGTTCCTTTCCTCAGCGCGAGCCCATGCATGCTGGTTTGCACAGGTCCAGTCTTCCTTAATTCTCTTGATCTTTCCGCAGGACTCTGACATGCTTGCTTGCCACAATTACTGGCACTGGGCCCTGTACTTCATTGAGAAGGTAAGATGACAGACATCACAGGGAGAGTATTTCTGGTGTCTGCCGTAGGTCTGCAGGGATCGTCCAAATGTGGGGGCCTGTGTGACGTCACACTGACCATGCATGAGGGGGGTCGAAAACTGTGATGAATGTTTAAAGGGAAAAAATTATGACAGTGAGAGATGCATTGTGTGAATCTCTCTCAAAATCCTCTCCCTTGCTTTAAATATACTTATCCTAGCAGTCTGGCCACTTTCTGAAGCAATTCTGGAGTCCTCTTTCCTGAGTGTCTTTATGAGATGTGATAAAAAAAAAAAATACAGTAAATGCTACTGCTGAGCGCCATCCAACAGAACTGCAGGCTCGTCAGAACATGGTGCTGTGTCCTCATCCGCCTAATTCACCAGACCTGGGACCATGTGACTTCCAGGTCTTAGCCAAAGTCAAAATGACCACGAGGTCTGGAATCGGCTCAGCGCACTGAGGCAGCCACGGCAGTGCAACTAAAGCCAGTTGGGAAACAGGACCTAAGGAGTGCGTCAGAAAGGGGAAGAGAACGGCGGATGGGTGTGCCAATGAGAGAGGAGGACTTTGACGGGGATTCATGGCAGTGTGTCTAATACTGTGAAAACTTTTAAATTTAAGAACATCCCATGCATTTTGAGCGCACCTTGTAGGTTTCTCCCTGCTGCTGGGGTGAAGAGCTCAGCCCCCTCCCCACAGACTGGGCCTGAAGGAACCCTGGGATCTCCCAGGGGGAGCAGGGATGTGGGCTCGCTGCTCGGGAGCCCCTCGGCCCTCGTGATTCCCCCGAGCACCCTATTTATCAGGGTGCCTCTTGGCAGCTCTGTTGACTACAGAGAAAGAAGGGTCCCCAGATGTCCAGTGGGAGGAATGCACGCAGACGAGGGCCCTAGTAGATGTGGAATGTGGGGCAGCTTGTGTAGGAGGAGGCAGAGATCAGCGGCATGTACAGTAGAAAATATATGTTCCCTACTGGAGGGGAAAGCTCACAGCAGTGCTCACGCAGGCTGAGTGTCCCCCATCCTGAGCGCCTAGGACCAGGAGTGTTTCAGATTTAGGAGCTTTTCAGCTTTGGAACATTTGCCTACAAATGAGAGATCCTGAGGATGGGATCCTTCCTGGTCATTTTCTCTTTGCTAGGACAAAATACTGGACACCAGCAACTTAAAGGAGGCCAGGTTTACTTTAGTTAATGTTTCGGTATAGGGTTGGCCAGCTCCAAAGAAACACTGTCTGGGGGGCCTGGCGGAGAGCTGCCTACAGCACGGCTGACAGGAAGCAGAGAGGAAAGGAGGAGCCCGGAGGGAAATGAACCCTTGTAGGCCACACCCTTAGGGCTGCCTCTTCCAACCAGGCCCCGCCTCCTCTGACCAGGCCCCACCTCCTCTGACCAGGCCCCGCCTCCTCTGGCCACGCCCATCTCCTCTGGCCACGCCCATCTGGCCAGCCCCCTACCTCCTGACTGCACGTTTACCCATAAACTGATTTGTGAACTAATAGTGATGAGTAGGGTGCCCAAGTGATCCAGTGACCTCCCAAAAGCGCTGCCTATGAGTGCCTGAGGCTTTGGGGGACATCTAGATATAAACTGTAACAGGATCTAAATTGAAACACGAAATTCATTGATGTTTGCTATGTGTCTTACACATGTAGCCCGAAGCTGACATCCTCCATCGTTATTAAGGTGCCTGTGGTTGGACTGACCCACGCAGGAGGTCAGCTGTGGGCTTCTCCACTTGTGGCATCATGCTGGTGTTCAAGCAGTTCAGATTTGCAGCCAGGGGCCTATAATCCTGCACTCTGGGAGGCTGAGGCAGGAGGATGAGAAGTTCAAACTTAGCCCGGACAATTTAGCGACTTTGAGAACCTGTCTTAAAAGTTCAAAAGAAAAAGGGGAAAGGTATATAGTTCGGGGTGAAGGCCCCGGGTTCAGTCCCCAGTACCACAAGAAGAAAGAGACGTCGTTACGCTTCCGTTAGGGCGGCTCACCCTGAATTAAATCGGGGCAGGAGACTCAATGCCGTCCCAGAAACCGCGCTCTCGGCACAGCCTTGGCTCCACCCCGGGCACGCCTGCCCCGCATGCTGCGCGCTGCCCCACTGTGTCCCAGTCCACGAGGAGGTGGCGCCGCCATGTGCCAGGGGCTCTGGCGCGGGGTTCACGCAGCTTCTCAGCAGGGCGCTGCACTTTGCGCAGTGCTAACCCCGCCTCTTTCTGTTGGCAGGGTGACTACGAGGCGGCCCTGACCATCTACGATGACCACGTAGGTACTGCGTGCGCTGTCTGGTTGCTTCCGGCTCTGGTGACAAATCTTGGGGCCTCTCTGCATTGTTGCTGCCAGGAAAAAACCCCGCAGAGCCCGGACCTGGTTCTTGCCAAGAGCCGCTGACTCTGTTAACCCCTGGGTGTCCACAGAGGAGTGTCTGAGGCCACTGTCCCCAAGGCAGCCTTTAGGTCGCCCTTGAGGGCACTGATCTGCACACAGACCTTTGTCTGTCCCGTGATAAGACACACGAGGGAAAGCTAAGTGCAGGCTGGCCCTGCGCACACCTGCCGTGCTGGGCTCCAGGCCCACGCTTCCCAGAACTCTGCCTCCCTCTCAAAACTCTCCGTACCCCTTCCCCGTCCCCAGCCCCTGGTGTTCTTTTGCTAGCAAAAAACATCCCCCAGTGAGGGCTTAGGACCAAAATCCTGAGACCTGGAATGTCAGAGGAAACCCACTGCCTTCCCTCCGACACGGGCAGGACCTCTTGGGGAGCGGGGACGGTGACCTGCACTGAGGCTCCGGGCTAGGGGTGCTGGATCCAGGGCCTGGCACGTGCCCTGGGCCCCCAGCATGGCGGGTTCTATCTGCAGGTCTGCCCCCTGCAGATGTCAGGGCCTTTGGCAAGGTGACTGTCCTGATGCTTGGGGTGGTGGGGACGGTGGCAGTGGCTCCTTTGCTGAAGGCTTGCCCTGCACTCGAGGATTTGCGGCCCAGACAGTTGTCCCCATGGACTCCTGATCACCCATCCCCTTGCCTTGCAGATCCTGCCCAGCCTGCAGAGCAGCGGTACCATGCTGGACATGGTGGACAGCTGCTCCATGCTCTTCCGCCTCCAGATGGAAGGTAGTGCGTCCTGCCCCTCGGCCTCCGCTCTTGTCCCCAGTGTGTCCCGGGATCTGTAACCCCAGGCCTGGCCACCTCCAGGTCTCAGCTGCACAGCCGTCCTCCAGCCTGTCCCCAGTGACTGCCCAGCCACCTCTGCCCTTTCTTCTGGCTCCCACCTCCCCTTCCTGTGGGGGCCTCAGCTCTGCACCCGGGGTCCCCTGGCCACTGTCACGATGGCTTTCCTAGGACCTGAGAGGCAAGAGCATCCCAACTCCCTGACAGTGCGGTTTCTGGGCCCTGTCACCTCCTGCTCTGTAGTGACCTGGACGGGGCTGGCTATGGCTCCAGGGGTCTTGCTGGCTTCTCACTGGCCACTGGAGTGTCAGAGGGGTCTGCTCTCTTCCCGGAACTCCTGAGAGCCAATCCTGTGCCACCCAGGCCCAGGCTGGGTCACATCAGGGGGCCGGGGCTCCGTGGGCCTGGAGGAGGGGAGGGCGAGCTGCTTCAGGGAGGTCCGGGAGGCTTCGAGGCGGAGGAGAGGTATGAACCTGGGCAGACGGGAGAGTTTGGCCGGCAGAGGGAAGGAAGGGTGTTAGATGCCAAGGGTGCAGCCTGGCAGGGCTGGGTGTCAGAGGGCGGGCGAGGAGCTGAGTGGTGGGAGCCAGTGTGCAGGAAGGGCCTGGTAAGGGGCAAGGGGAGCTGTGGAGAGATGGAGTCAGCAGAGCCCTGGCATGGGGAGGAGCCGGGGATCCTCCAGGAGGCTGTGGCCTCAGTATCCACAGCTCGCTCTTGGTCGCTACTGTGGGGAGAGAAGCAGGAGACTGAACCAGCCATCGGTGCTGTAGAGCTTTGAGGCCTGAGAGAGCCTGAGGGAGGAGGGTGTCACCCCCACACACCCTGAGACCCTGCTGACCTGAGCAGAAGCCACCGGGCTGGCTCTGTGCAGAGTGGGCATGAGGCAGGGGCAGGGGACCCTGGGGGCAGGTGCGGCACTCACCTCCTGGCTGTGCAAACACAGAGACTCAAGAGCTGTGGGCCAGTGAGGGTGCTGAGAAATGGAGGGCCCAGGCCAGGTGACGGTTACGGTTAAGGAGGCGAAAGCAGAACCTGCCGCTCAAGGCAGGCAGGGGCCCGGTGGGAGGTGGCACCAGGAGTGGAGCGGAGGCAGAGGATCGGGGAGTTAAGAAATCCAGACCCACAGGGCGAGAATGCTATTAATGCAACCTAATTTTTTTTGTTTGCTTTCTTTTTGGTACCGGGAATTGAACTCACGGCCTGGCACTTGCCAGGCAGGTGCTGTGCCACTGAGCTAAATCCCTGGCCCAAAACACATTTTTGTTGAGGGTCTGCTATATATCAGGGGCTATTCTTGCATGAACAACCTAACGGAAGAGTTTAAAAATGAGTTTTAAAAAGTTACGCAGTCCGGGAGGCTGAGGCAAGAAGATCGAAGGTTGGAGGACACGTGGGTGAAGGAGCGGGGTGCAGAATGTGCCCCAAATCCTAGTGTCCTTCCTGTGTCCCCAGGGGTGTCCGTGGGCCAGCGGTGGCAGGACGTCCTGCCTGTGACACGGCCTCACAGCCGGGACCACATCCTGCTCTTCAATGATGCTCACTTCCTGATGGCCTCGCTGGGCGCCCAGGACCGCCAGACCACACAGGACCTGCTGACCAGCCTGCAGGAAGCCAGCGAGTATGCAGGTCCCGGGGGCCACCAGGAGGGCAAGGGTGGGCCCACTGTTGGGGTGCCTGGAGAAGAAGAGGGGTGCCTGTGTCTCATTGGGGAGCACTTGGTGCCCCCCCCAGCTGCCCCTCTGTCCCCAGGACGGGCAGGAAAGCTCAGGCAGGACCGTTCATAGGCGGGATGGTGCCCTGTGGAGGTGGTGCTGAGGCTGTGTCTTGGGGACAGGTCCCCAGGGGAGAACTGCCAGCACCTGCTGGCCCGAGACGTGGGGCTGCCCCTGTGCCGGGCACTGGTGGAGTTCAAGGACGGGAACGCTGACCACGCGCTGGAGCTGCTGCTGCCCATCCGCTACCGCATCGTCCAGATCGGGGGCAGCGATGCCCAGGTGAGCGCCCAGCAGCCTCCCTGCCTGGGGGCCCCACCTCCCCTGGTGTCCTTGTCTCTCTGGCTGCCTCCCCAGAGCATGTCTTCCAGGAGGGTGGATCCACAGGCTGCCCCCTGCTGGGGTGTCGGGGCTGCCGAAGCTCACCCCGCTGGCTGCAGGCGCCTGACTCACCCCACTGCCATTGCAGAGAGACGTCTTCAACCAGCTGCTGATCCACGCGGCCTTGAACTGCACCTCCAGTTCCTATAGGAACGTGGCCCGGTGAGCACAGCTTCCACGCCCGCACGCCCACACGGCGGGCTCCCCTTAGCGGATTGCTCCAGGGGCACCCTGTGGGTGGGCTGCTCCCACCCTGGGGTCATACAAATGCGAGACCATCGGGGAACTTGGGGCTCCTTGGAGAGCAGGCTCAGCCTGACTGAAGAAGCCAGCCAGCCCTGCTCCAGGCCCAGCCTCCACCGTCTCAGCCCACAGCCCCGCTTAGCTGCACAAAGAGCCTGTCTTAGTCACTTTTTACTGGTCGCTGAGACAAAATATTCTGATGCCCAAAGTTGGGAAATGAAAGGTTTATTTCTTACAGTTTTTGGAGGCTTCAGTCCATACTCAGTTGGCTCCAAGGCAGGGTGGCATGGCGGGCCGCAGTTCATGGCGGCTGCAAAGAGCAAGGCGGAAACTGGCAAGAAAGAGACACGCCTTCTTCTAGCCATTACATTGTATGCTGGCTCCACCCCTAGGAGGGTGTAGCACTGACACCATCAATCCAAGCACTAGACAATGAACCAATCACAAATGTACAATGCAAACGCATGAGGCCTGGGGGCCACTGCATAAACTATGACAGAGTCTCTGGGCCTTTGCACAAACTGGGACACCTGTATCCCTTCCCACCTGGTGGATGCCAGTGGCTCCTGCAGGCTTTGGCTCATGTTTTCCTGCCTGTGCTGGGCGTGGAGGAGGGGCTGAAGGGAGGGCACAGGCCCCAGCTCCATGGAGCCTGACTGGAGTGGGGGATGGGACAGAGGAGCTTGTAACAGGTGTCTGTGAGACCAGGTGCCTTGTGGAGGCCGTGAGTGCGGAGGTGTCAGCTGTCCCTTAAAGCCACAGTGGAGGGGCACTGCAAGCCCAAGGGATGTGTGCCAGGCCGTGTGGGCCCTCCCAGGGGCAGGGCAAGACAGTGCAGGGGGCATTAGGCTGCACAGGCACCTGGGCAGATGGTGACCATGCAGTGCCCTCTGCTACCATGTATGGCCCATGCCCCTCAAAGGCGGCTGTGGTTGGAGTGTGCCCCCCACCAAGGTTCACGTGCTGGAGCTTGGGAACCAAAGACCCCAAGGTCACACCCCAGGCCCCCTCCCTGCAACTAGGCCCCCCTCCCTCCATGTTTCCATGTGGTCCCAATACTGCCATCGAATTATGATCTCATCGGTGTTTTATTGATTAATGGAATCAGAGCCCCCCATGTTCCCATCACCCTCACTGAGCTCATCATCCCCTGACCGCGTGGGCTTCTGGGGGACACTTGAGGTCTAAACCATAGCGTGCCTGCCCACATGTCGCCACCCCAGGCCCCGCCCCAACACCGCTCATGCACAGGACCCTGCTGGTCCCTTTTTGGGGTCTACCGTGGTTGTCCTCGGTGCCATAAAGAACACCACACCAGGGTGGCTTACACAGGGGCAGTTGTGTCATGGGGAGGGGGCTGGGGGACCAGGATAGAGGCCGGCAGGATGGGCTTTGGCAGGGTTTCAGCCTGGCCAGCCAACAGCGCCCTCCTGTGGGTGCTCTGAGTGAATTCTCTCACGCTGCCTCTTACAAGCACAGGATCTGTCCTGAGGGTCCTTTCTAGGTCATCACCTCCCAGTGTCCCGGCTCCTGACACCAGCACACTGCCGAGGACCAGGGTCGCAGCATGCAAATCTGGGAGATGCCGGCCTTCAGCCTGCAGCTGGGGCTTTGCCTCGCACGGCCTTTCATGCTTGCTTTCTTCTACTTTGGGCCCCCACACCTTTGCTCTACCACTCGCTTCCTGCCCTCTGCCGTGTCTCAGGTGGCTGCAGGATGGGTGGTGATTCTAAGCCATGGCTTTCCCTGAGGCAGACCAGGCTGCCACATGGACATGGAATGCCGTGGGTGACGTCCCTGCCCCGCTCCCCCTTGGTTCCGGGATGTGGCTCTCTGCTCCCCAGCTGAGCCCAAGACTCCTGCCCTGGCCCAATCTGGGCTGCCTGACCCTTCTCAAGGTTCCACAGCAGCGTGTGTGTGTGTGTCTCCACAGGAGCCTTCTGATGGAGCGCGACGCCTTGAAGCCCAACTCGCCCCTGACCGAGCGGCTCATCCGCAAGGCGGCTGCTGTCCACCTCATGTAGTGACCAGCGACAGACCCAGGGCTGCACGAGCCCAAGTGGCCGCTCCTGCATCAGAGCAGCGCGGGGGTAGGGTCCGGGGGCTGGGACATGCTTGCTAGGACAGGTAGAAGGTCAGATGCAGCCCGAGTGGGACGCATCCTGCACTCACAGCTTTATAGAAAGGGAAGGCAAATTAATTTCCAATGTGATTTAGAATTTTCTTCCAATCCTTGCTGAGGTCCAGTGTGTGGGCCCAGAGATTACCCTTGCACATGCTACGCAAGCGCTCTGTCACTCGGCAACAATACCCCAGCACTTCTATTTTGAGATAGGATCTCGATTGCCCCAGGTAGCCACTTGCAATCTCCCTGCTTCGGCCTCCCAAGGCACTGGAATTAAAGCCATGTACCACCATCCCTGGTGCCAATGTGCTCTCATTTCGTGTGGTATAGGGGACTGAACTTAGGTCCTTCTCACCCAGTCCCAGCCCCTCCCCCTCATGCCCTTTCTGATAGTGTCCCATAGAGTTGCTGAGGCTGGGTTCAAATTTGCTGTCCTCCTGCCTCAGCCTGCTGAATAGCTAGGGTTACGCATCACCCTGATCACCCTGAACCAACTCAGAGGCTGCTGTGTCCACTTGCCTTGTACACTGCACTTTCCCACAGGCACAGTTCCTGGTCGTCCAAGGGCTGGAAGGCAGGATCTGCCGGGCTGGCTCACCTTGCACCGGAATGCTCTGGGGTTAAACCCTTTCATTTAGTCTTACGACATGCTCTACAGGTCCTGATGGCCCACTTTTCAGGGGGCAGTTAGTGGGGCTACTTGTCCTGCTGGTGGAGGGGTCCCCACCTTGACACCTTTGGCCTCAGCCTGACTGTGGCCACAGCCCCCTCTTCACTGATCAGCTGGCCGGGGCAGCTCCCGAGGGCTTCGGTGCTGCTGATGGGTCAGGGATGCTTCTTCTGCCTGACCACCCATGGATGGGCTCTAAGTGCCCAGCTTCCTTGTAAACTCTGATTCTCAGGCCTCGCAGGGCGTGGGGACTGCACTCAGTGCTGCTCTGTCATAGTAAAAACCAAAGATCTGACGATCTGAACAAGATTGGAGCCACTTTTCAAAGCCGCCTCTGTCTCCTGCTTCTCCATCGTAGCCTGACCTGGGTGTCTCTTCTGAGTGTGCAGACTCAGGGTTGCTGCCCTCAGCTTTCCTGTGAGGGGAAACAGGTGGCTTTCAAGTTCCTTTAGCTCCGACTAAAGTTAGGCAGGGGCCTCGGGGCAGGGAGAGGGCCGGTGTCCTGGGAGGGGAGGAGGCCTCCAATAAATTCACTGTTCCCCTGACTCTTGTGGGTGCCTCTGAGCATCTTTCCCAGGCTCTGGCTGGGTCCTGGGAGATGGATTTTCCCTGAACTTGAGTGGGTGTGACAGCCAGCCAAGAATATGAGAGATTACACTTGGATTTCAAGAGAGGTATCGTCCCTACCAGGAGCTAGGGATGCATCCCAAGCGGAAGCCTGCCTGGGCTCTTAACTGTTTCCAAGCAAGACATGATGTGGTCCAGGAAGAGGGCACCCTGGCCCCTCCTCCGAGAAGCCTTCCATCCTGCCACTCCCTTCCTCCCCTGCAGGCTGATGGGGCCCCTCCCTGTATCCCACCAACCCGTGTTATTTCACCTTTCTCTCCTGCTGTGATCCTGAGGTCAGGGATGATGTCCATGTCCCCAGCACCCCTAGCACGTGGCCACACTGAGCTGTCAGTGAGAGCTGGTGGCTGAATGCCTTAACTGGGCAGAATTGCACTGGGGAAAGAAATGGACCCAGAAGGGCCAGCCCAAAGGGAAGAGAACAAGGTCAGTAGGAGAGGAGTGAAGATACAGGTGGGAGCAGTAGCAACGTTATTAATCGTTGGTGAACGCCCACTCTATGCTGATCCAGTAAGAGGACAGATGCCTCAGCAGACATCCCTTGAGCTGCAGGGGTCTGATCCCTGGGAGGTGAGGCAGCAATGGAGCCAAGAGACCTGGAGTCTTGGGCCATCCTCCCTGCTGCCACGGTGGCCCTCTCTTCCCTCTGGTCCATGACTCAGGCAGGCCTGGCCCTTGCAACCCCAGGTTTAGTGCAAGTGACACTGAACTGATCGTCATCCCTGCCATGTGACCGGAAGCTTGAAGCTCCTGGGCCAGTGGGCCAACCAAAGCCTCCTGAAGGTGAGCAATTCCAGAAGTGGACAGCAGACGGCCAGACCCCGTAGTCTTTTTAAAGTCCCTCTTTCTATCGAAGCCAACACTGGGCTTCGCTGTTCCCTGAGCCCGTAAAGCCTCTACTTTCCAAAGCCAGCTTGAGCGTGGCTTTGTGTTAGCTGGAACACAAAGGCTCCTGACTGATGCTCTTAGCTGGGATATGCACCTGGGTCTGCCTGTCGCCATCGCTTTTCATCAGTTAAGATCCCGAGCAAGCCACTTAGCAAGATCTGGTTTCAAAATTAAAAAAATACAAAAGCACTGGGAATGTAGCTCAGCACGAAAGCGCCTGGTTCGCTCTAACGCCAAGGAAAAAACCGAACACGAAAAGATCCTGAGCAAAGGAAGGAATACACTCAACGTGGAGCCCAAGGTCAGAGGCTCAGGGTGAGAGAGGAAGGTCAAGGCGGGCCAGCACAGCACACCGCAGCGGGAGCCCCCAGATGCAAAAGCATCAGACTGTCGGGAAAAGCCAAAGGGGACAGCAATGGGAACGACCGAGGAGAGACACTGAGCCCGGGTCTTCAGGACCTCTCCTTCCCTGGGTCGGCGAATTAGGGCGATTGCGCACGCGTCGTGCGTAGCCCTCTGCGCGTGCGCATGGAATTCCTTCCATATTTCCTGACTACAGCCCCCAGGGTGCACTGCGCTCAGAGAGTCCTATTCAAATCGACCAATCGGCTGTCCGCGCCGCTACCCGGCGCAGTGTTTAAACCCTGACGGAGGTGCGTTCGGCGTCTTCTGCTTGCAGGGTGAAGGGTGAGGTCTCGGTCCCGGACGACTCGCCGGGTAGGTACGGGGCAGTGCGTGCCGTTCTCGGCCGGGGAGGACGCGCGTCCCCAGAGCCGGACCTGGGCTCCAGCCGGGATCCCGCGCCTGGGACAGGGAGCAAGAGGACCGGGCTTCCGCGGCCCGCCGCCGGGAATCCGTTATTCCCTCCGCCGGGCTCGGATAGGCCGCCGCCTCCTGCCCAGTGACTCGCGGTCCGTTCTAGTGGCCTCCACCCCACCCTTTCCTCGCTCTGAGCCGCCCACGGCCTTCAGCCCCCTCTGTCCGGGGTGTGCTGCCCGGGCTTGCGCCGCGGAACCAGGGCTCAACCACCACTCACCTGCCCCTTTCCTCCTGCGGCGGCTCCTGACAGTACCTTCCTCGGAAAGCGGGGACGCGGCTACGCGGCTGCAGCCAGGCCGAGAGGCAGCGATGGACGTTGCCAAGAAGGAAGGTAAGTTTGTGTTTCAGGGATCTCAGTAAAGACGGACGTGGATTTAATGTTTCCGTGAGACTGTTCATTCATTGAGACCTCCGGTGCGCTGCATCCATCAAACACCTGGTTCCTGTTTATTTTTTTCTTTACACACACACACACACACACACACACACACACACCCCTAAACCTACACTTTAGGTTCCACCACGGCAGGGATTCTTACCTTTTTTTTTTCTTTTTTAACGCGGATATCCCCATGCTGTGTTCGTTAAATTGAATTTAGTTTCCTTGTTGTCACTGGCTTCTGTGGCTAAGACTTGCATAGATCTTGGGGACCCTTGAGTGAGCCTGGCCCATGACTTCCCTTTTTTTTTCTGTCCTTACGTGGTTTGGTTATTAAGATGAGGGTACAGGGTACGAGTGAGGGTACAGGTTCACAAAATAAGTTATGGCTGGCCCTCAGGAGCCTGGGGAATCTGTTCCAGGACCCCCTGGATACCAAAATTCACAAACACTCAAGTATCTTACATACAGTGACATAAGTGTTTGCGTATAATGAACACACGCGCCTATACTGTGCATGTGAAATCGTTCCTAGATATACCAGTGAAATGCAAATGCTATGTAAATATTCATTACGCTGTATTGTTTAGTGTGTGATGACAAGGAAAAATAGCCTGTAAGTGTTTAGTTACAGATGCAGTTTTTTCTCAAGTATTTTCAGTCCACTGTTGGTCGGATCCATGGATGTGGAATCCAGGGAGATGGAGGACCAACTGTAGAGGCCACACCCTCTTTTTCTCTTAAAGCTTTTTTCATTTGGTCCTCATAACTTCCATGTGGGGCAGTAGACTGGGTAGCCAGGTGTCCTTAACTTCTCCATTTTGCAGAAAAAGTCCTGCAAACTTTCCATTAAAGTAACTGGCCTGTCAGTTTGCCCAGCTGTCCAAACTGAGGAACACCCCCCCACCACCACCATTTGCACCCAATCACCAATTACTGAACGTCATGTGGGGTCACCTACTGTCTTTCAACTCCGACCAGATGCCCTGATCTCTGTCACCACCTGTGTCCGTTTGTTAGGTTTCACTTTGCCCAATGTGTACATTTGCAGTTTCATTTGCAAATTTCAATAGCTATCACTGTGTCCTTGCTGATGTACTTTGCTATTTTTTCGGAGGTGCCCCCACCTCCACGTTAGTGTTGTGCAAGCCTGGTGCCCCCAAAAGGGCAGGCGCATGGACGTCAAGGCTGTGGCCTGTGGCCTGTGGTGAATGCTCGTCGGCTTGCAGAATAGTGGAGTCAGCCAGCGCTAGGCCACTGGGAGCCAGACCCGGCACCCGCCGTGGAACACTGCTCCCGGCCTCCCGCTTCATGGTTCTGTCCTACAAGAGCCATTTGAAAGTTTCTAGAAGTGATCAATCAAATTGGCTTCGCGGGTGCAGATTCTGAAAAGTGACATGTTGTCTCTTGTATCCGTCCCTCAGTCACTCCTTTGCTCCCCTAAGGGCCAGTGTAGCCATCACTGGCTTGAGTACCCTTCCAGACATAGTTTGGGTAAATGCCAGCAGTATGTACAGTGTTGACTGTGTCCCCCTTCTAGTGCACATAGGACCCTGTCCTTCTGGATTCGATTTGATTCAGTTTGATTTTTTGGAGACAAGGGCTTGCTATGTAGCCCAGGCTACTCTAGAACTCATGTGCTCCTCCTGCCTCAGCTTCCTGAGTAGTGGGATTACAGGCGTGTGCCACGATGCCTGGCTGCTTCTGGTTTTTTTACATTTAGTTTATCTGGATGGTTATTGTGTGGCACATAAAAAGAGCTTTGTTACTCCTCAATGGTTCACGTATGGAGGTCCGTCCTGGGGGTGGGCTGTGATTTATTCCATCTGCCGGGAGTGAGCAGCTCGGGTTGCTGCCACGCTGTTATAAACTCTGCCATGTATGTACCGGTGTGCACACAGTGCCCATCTGTGCCTGCGGACTTGTGCGCAGAAGTGGGCTCGCCGGGCCGCCGGGCCTGTGCCCCCCGCGTGGGCACTGACCTGCCCCAGGGCTTCGCCTGCAGCTCCTCGTTTTATTTTTGTCAACCTTGTCAATGAAAAGTGGGATCTTGGGGTAAGTCCGCTTCTGTTATTTTTGCGCAAGACTGAACCTCTTGGCCTATTTTTAAGAACCTTGTATTTTCTGTGAGTTTTACCTGCTTTATACTTTTTGTCTTTCTGTTAGGTCATTATTGGTTTTCTCATCATAAATTAGCCTTTTATGTGCTTGGCTGCAAATGCTATTTCCCTGAGTTCTAAGTTTGCGTGTTGTGATTTTTGCCCTGTAGAGATTTTACAAACTCTCATCTATCCGAAGATCAGTATTTGACCGTGGGACTTTCAGGGTGACACCGCAGCCAGGCCTTCTCGGTTCTCCCCCCTGCGGGCTCTCCCTGCCGTCTCCTCTGTCACCACAGCACGTGCGCACTGCGACGCTGCCGGCTTTGCTGTGCCTTGTGGTGCTGGTTAAGGGGTCCAGGGTCCGGGGTCCGGGGTCCGGGGTCCAGGGCAGCGTGAAGGTCGAGGTGCCTGCAGACCTCGCTCTGTGCCTGGCTTCCGTGGAGCCCTGTGCTGGCTCGTGAGCTAATTGCCGCACAAGTGGTGTCACTGTTCTTGTTCATTTGTGTCTCTGTGATTTTCGTCTTTCCAGGCACGTGACAGGATAGTATCCCCGCCTCACTGGCAGTTAGGTTTGGCTCGGGGATGCTGTGCTGTGGGCCTGCCCACTCGGTGTCTCCAAGACTGCTTGGAATTAAATCTCGGCCTCATCCTGCTGCGGAGACCGGAAGTGGTCCTGAGGGTGGGGCTCTGCCAGCCTGGGATCTTCGAGCCGTGAGAAATAGGTGGTTTCTGCTTTAGCCCCTGGGGCTTGTCCCCGCAGAGCTTCCCTGTCCCCGCAGAGCTGCCCTGTCCCCGCTGACACCTCCTGTCTTGAGAAGCAGTGCTTCTGATGTTTTCCCCCGGAACCTAATTTTGGCTTTTGAGCTGAGATGGGTCCTTCTTTGTAGGATAAAATATATGTGTTACTTTTTTTATTAAGGGCCTTTAAAATCAAGAATATACGTTACATTTCACCATGTGTTTCTTCAACACATAAATTGGTTGTGCTGATGGGTTGTGTTAAGTTAAAGCACTTTAGTCCTGAAATGAAGTGAGGCTGATTGTAACTCACTGCGAGTCTCACACAGCTGTGAGCAACGTGCTGTCTCTCTAGTGGGAGAAGCTGAAAGAAACAACATATATATACATGAGTGTGTGTGTGTGTGTGTGTGTGTGTGTGTGTGTGTGTATATATATATATATATATATATATGAGGTATATGTATATAAAAATATTAGTTAAGATAGTCGCACTGCTGATTCCTCCGAGTTCACAGAGGAGAAAGGTTTGTGCTGGTGGTGTTCGGACAGTTGAAGGCGGATGTCTTGTGCTCTGGGTGACTGATTTGAAGAAAGCAATATGCAATGTGTGTACCGTTGTTGCCCACTGATTGACATGTGTGGAAATTGTTTTCATTTTTTCTTTTTCTTTTTTCCTCCTTGAAATAAGATTGATTTGAAAAACAATAAATAAATATCCTACCAAAAAATTACAGTTAGTCTTTTACTATGTTATTGGATCCTCTCAGCTAACGTTTTTCCCTGACATAAATAAGGCTGGTCTGAAGCCCCCCCACTCCCCAGGGCCTTCGCTCTGAGTACACCCCAGCCTTTCTTTTGAGAGGGGGGCTCACTAAGGCTGCAACTTTTGATCCTCCTGCGTCAGCCTCCCAGAGTGCTGGGGTTGCAGGAGCCCTGGCATGGGGTCTGGCAGAGGGGACAGTTGCCCCAGCTGAGGTCCATCAACCCAGAGGTCTGTTAGAGGGAGCTGAACAGATGGATAGACAGGACCAGTAGAGGCTATGCTGGGAATGGGGATCCCCGTCCTGCATTTCAGTAATGCTTGAATTCATTGCTGAAAAATGAGTAGGTGTTCTGTAGCTGCAGGAGGGCAAGTGAACTCCAGGGACACAGAGGCAGCTGGTATATTGAAAATGTTCTCTACCTGGAGGTGACTCTGCTCTTCTGGAAAAAATCATTGGTCTGGTGATTCAGTGAATGCATTTTAGGCGGGATTATAAAAACAAGGCATGGGGCTTTTAGGGTGGCTTTGCAATCTTGGAATGTCGGGTGCAGTTTTTAAAAGAAAATAGAAAAATTAAGATAATCTAGAGCTCTTTATGAATATACAACAATTAAAATTATACGAGTTTTTACTTCAGGGGTGAGGTTTTGTAATAGCTCTGGTGGCTGTAGAGAGCGGTGATACTTTCTTCTGTTTTGCCTCAGTCCTAAAATAACAGTGTTCCCCCCCACACACAGATGTTCTTCTTTTGGCCGATGAAAAATTTGACTTCGACCTCTCGCTGTCTTCTTCAAGGTGCGTGAGGAGTTGTGCCCCCTTGCCCGTGAGCACACTGTTCACCAGCGTCTTTTGTTGGGCGCCAGCCGGTGTTACTCCTCACTAGTCACCTTTTTCTTTACCAATAGTGCAAATGAAGAGGATGAAGTCTTTTTTGGGCCTGTGGGGCATAAAGAACGGTGCATCGCTGCCAGCCTGGAGTTGGGTGACCTGGTCCCTGCACAGCCTGCCTCCGCCTCGGCCTCGGCCTTGGCCTTGCCCTGGAGCCTGCTCAGCCCCGGGAAGTTCGTGGAGGTGTACACAGAGGCGCACCTGCTGGCCCTGCAGATAGAGAGCCAGAGCCGGCTGGCCCCCGCGGCCCAGCCCCAGAACCCCTGCAGCCAGGGCGTGGAAAGTTTCGTCCAGGAATCAAACCTTAAAATGAGCCTCTTTGAGAAAGAACAGGAAACCGAGAAAAGCCCCAAGTCACTGAAAAGAGAAACGTACTACCTGTCAGACAGCCCCTTGGTGGGGGCACCACTGTCCAGAGGCCAGCCTGCCTCAGCCGAGCGCCTGCTCCCAGCCAGCCCTGCCCCCAGGGGCCCTGGCCCAGCACAGAAGCTGCAGCCCCCAGCTCAGGCTTTGCCCAGGGACTCTTGGGCCACCGCTCCTCCGGGCCAGGCTGGACCTCTGAAGAGGGCGCCCAGCAAGCTGCTGCCACCCCGAGCTCTGGCTGCGAGAGGCCGGCACCTTCTCCTGGCCACGGAAAAGGTAGGACCAGAGGGAGAACACTTCTGGGGACCCAGATCCCTGCCTCCCACCTCCTGGTCCCGGCCCTACTCTGGGGACTCGGGGAGAAGCCTGGAGGTGCAGCCTGGGCTTCACCCCTAGTTCTCTGAGTTCCTGGCACCTTCCTTGGGAGAGGGCTCCTCCTGGGGCAGCCACGCCTTGTCTCCCCAGCATTCTGTGAGGACCAGCTGTCCTGGGATGTGGCAGCTGTCAGGTGTCCTGTTGGGGGACAGTCAGCCACCTGTGGGAAGCTGGGGGTCCTGGAGCCAGAGGGGGCAGGAGGGCACGTGTCAGGCCACGACCACGACTTGCTTCCAGGTTTGCTTGATGAGATCCTTACCGAGGGGAGGGGAGAGGAGGCCACCCCCGTGGCCGAGCAGGGACCCAGCTGGGACACAGATTCGCCCTTGCCTGGGCAGCAGTTCAAGAACTGGCTCTGGGGTGTCAGGACACTGCATAAGGGCCTGGGAGACCTCTCAGCCACCCACGGTGCTCCAAGCCAGGGTGCTCACCATGGGATCCCAGCGGCAGCTCCAGTGGAGCTAGGCGTCCACTCGGACATGATTGGCATTTGGGGGTGCAGCACACGTGGGCGTGGCGGGATTGTGCATAGCATATGTGGATGGGGCAGAGTCTGTGTGTGGAACACGGGGTGGGGGGCACACATTTTGCCAGACCCTGCAGCCTACTCAGGTGGCCACTGACCAATCGATGAGTGACCAGGGACCTGTGGCTCGTGCACACCACACAGCCCTGCAGTACCAGTGCATGGCCCTCGTGGGTGGCCTTACAAACGCCCTCAGTGACAGAAGCCAGATGCAGGAGGCTGAGTGTTCCATGAGGAATACACAATTGCATTCTGTGACGTGGCCACCCTGGGCAGACTGGACAGACATCGGGCAGCTGTGTGGCTGCCAGGGCAGGGACGGGTCAGGGGACAGGAGTGACT
This sequence comes from Dolichotis patagonum, assembly GCA_004027295.1. NCBI lineage: Eukaryota > Metazoa > Chordata > Mammalia > Rodentia > Caviidae > Dolichotis > Dolichotis patagonum. The sequence goes on along the minus strand of PVJX010001783.1, from coordinate 85,678 downwards.
GCTGACAGGTACAGGTTCCTCTCAGCTTGTGGCAAAGGTTGTGCAGACAGCACATACCCCAAGAACCACTGAGTGTGTGCTCTTATGTGGTGGCTTTAGTGCCTTGTGAAGTATAGCACTTCTTTGTTGTTGCTTCTTGGTACTGGGGATCGAACCCAGGACCTTTGCACCGAGCTACATCCCCAGCCCTTTTTGATTTTTCAAGACAATGTTTTACTCAGTTTCCCACTTGCAGTCCTCCTGCCTCAGCCTCCAAAATGCTGGAATGACAGGCCTGTGCTTCCAAGCCAGGCTTATCTCAGCTTTTAAGACGCCGTAAAGGCAGAGCGCTACTTCAGCACCGTCCCAACTTGGGCTCCTACGGCTTTCGCCTCTACGTGAGCACAGAGCAGCTCCACAAATGCCCTGCCCTCAAGCCTGTTAGGATTTATTCTTCCTCTGACTTTAGGGGCCAGAGGAAGTGGCTCCCAGCAGCACACCAGGGCTTCTTGCAGTCAGGCAGCTCCCGTGGTGCGGGGTGCTGAGGACCAGGGGACCCTCTGGGCCCTGTTTGCAGCGTGTGTCACTGGAACCGGATCCCTCATGGTCGTCCCTGGAAACAGTAGCTTTCTGGGCCCCTATGCTGCTGTTTTTTCGCACTGTTTCTCAAGGGACCGGGTCCATCCCCATGCTCATGCCTGGTTATCTTGGGGTGACTGGTGTGCTCCCCTCGCCCACACTGAAGGGCAGAGAGCCGGGCAGTATTCGGGAGGAGCAGTGGAGCCCGGGGTGACTCTGCACAGAAGCTCGAGGGTCCCCAGACCTTCTGTGCTCTAGACAGTCCTCACACCTCATGTTAAACCTGCAGCCCAGGAAAGAGGCCCCAGCGAGTTCCCCCCAGGGGAGAGTCCTGAGCGAGAAGCAGGCCCACGGGGCTGGGCGCCCGGACAGACCCCGCCTGGCCCCGGACACAGCCGGCCTGCGTGGTGCTGGGGGCCTGGGGGCCCACGGCCAGCGATCGCTCCCCATCCCCAGCAAGGTGAGTCCATCGGGGCTGCAGGGGCCGTGACCTGAGGGATGGGAGCCAGGTGGCAGCGTGAGCCTTGAGGAACCTTGGGGTGGGAAAGCGGAGTCCACCAGATGCAGCTTGGGGAAAATTCTGCGAGGAAGTCGGGCCTGGCGCTGTGCTGTGGGCCAGCTCCGCCCCGTGGGAGCCAGGCCACCTATAAAAGTGGTGATGCGCCATGTTCTCCCACGGGGCCACCACAGCTCCTCACAGCCACGGCAACTGCCGCCTCGGTGCCACCTGCTGTCCCCATTGGTGCCAGCTGAGCCTTGTGTGACAGGTGCTGTGGGCTTTGTTAAAGCTGCCAGAGCTGGGCCAAAACCGGCAGACTCGGGGGGTCTAGAGTCATCCCAGCCAGCTCCCCAAGGTGATGGTGGCCCTTACACCCTTGGGTTCAACCAACTGTAGATTGAAAATATTCATAAAAATAAGGTTGGATCTGTGCTGAACAGGTACAGACCTTTTCCTATCCGTCCTCTATAAACAGGTGAGTAATGAGAGTATGCACGGCATTTATGTTTTGCCGTGAGGCGTTCTAAGGCCCCCAGAGCCGGTTCAGAGTTTATGGAACAGGTGTGCGGAGGACTCTGTTAGCATCGGGGGTCTGACCTAGGTGGACAGCCAGGGGCCCCTGCACTTACCTACTTACCTTTAAATTCAGGATGATAATTATTATTAAAAAAAAAAAAGTCCCGAGACCTTACTTTTGCAGAAGTAGGTATGGCTAGAGAATGACTTCATTGCTGATTCTGGCTTATGACCCCCCTGTGTCAGCTGAGGCCGAAGAAGAGCCTGTTAAAGGCCCCCACGTGTGCTGCCAGCGTCACTAGGCAGTCTTCCTCTTCCTCGGGGTCCGCCTCCAGCTCAGCATCCAGCGTGTGCCCGTCCCCAGTGGCAGACCAAGGTGAGCAGTGGCGCCTGAGCCACACGTGCCTTGCGAGACAGTTTGTACAGGGCCCTTCAGCCCAGCGGGGTGCTGTGGACACCAGCCAGGAGTGACACTGTCCCCGCCCCACCCTCCAATGCTGTTGCCAGCGCGATGGGCAACTCCGGTTGGGGGCACAGTGTGTTCCCAGTGCCGAGACACGGGAGGTGGGCACCAGCCCCGTGTTCACATCATCAGGTGTCAGGGTGACTGTCCAGATCCCGACTGCCCGCTTCCGTACCTGTGCACTCAGGCACCGGGTGGTCTTGCCGGGCTGAGGCTGCCATCTAGTGGTGAGGGGAGGGGTCCCTTGGTGGCAGATGAAAGTTGATCTGTTCCTAAGGACTGAATTGTGAGCCCAGTTGGTGGCTTGTGACCAAGCTGTCAGCACTGAGAGCCTGAGGCAGGAGGATTTCAGGCTCAAGTCCTGCCTGGGCAACTTGGTGAGACCCCATCTCCACATAAAAGAGGCTAAGATGTAGCACAGCCTTGGGTGAATCCCCAGCACTGCCAAAAAGAAAGAAAATCACATAAAAGCTAAAGCTGGGGCAGGGCACATGGCCCAGTAGCAGCTGTAGGCTGGCCAAGGTCCAGCGCGGTGCAGTGAGGTTTGTTCACAAGATGCAGGAAGTGTCACCTCTTGGTAGAGACCAATCAGATTTGGAATCCTGACTCTGCCACTTGTGGTCGGGAACCTGTGTCCTCACCGTCACACCCAAGGTGACCATGTCCTCCTTGTAGGGTTCCTTTGAGCCTCGGACATCCCCTGCCACGCCTTGCCCTCCTGTGGCAAACGGGCGTGTGCAGGAGAGGGAGGTGCTCTGGGTGTACCTTGCGCACTGGCTGGGATATCGGACCACTTCGGTGACTGTTTCTGTTGAGAGCCGTGGAGTGGGGCCTGGCGTGTGTTTATCTCAGTGTCACACCCAGCAGACCCATGTGGGTCAGATGGGGTCGTGGGTGGGCATGAACCTTGCACGGCTGTTATGTACCACCCAGAAGCTGTGGCATTAGTTCAAGATTGTCTGTAAAAACCCTTGACCAGGCCAGGTATGTTGGTGCCATGTACGCACCTGTGATTCCAGCACTTGGGAGGCTGAGGCAGGAGAACTGCCGAGTTTGAGGCCAGCCTGAACTGCATAGTGAGACCCTGTCTCAAAAAAAAAGAAGACCCTTCACCATGTTGACTTACATACTGGGTAAATTGCTAGCTGAGTGTGTATTACCCTAGTTTGTTCTGGTTTTGTTTTGTTTTGTCTTTGAGACAGGGTGTCTCTATGCAGTTCAGGCTGGCCTTGAACTCACAGCGGTCTTCCTGCCTCAGCCTTCTGAATGCTGGGTTTACAGGCATGGACCACCACGCTGGCTATTATTCTGTTTTAAATTGTATTTGTGATTAGGATAACTATGCCTCCTCATAATGTGAAGCACTCAACTAGTAATGATTGCTTCTTCTTCTTCCCTGTACCCTTCCCCTGCTCCTGCTGCAGGGTGGGTCCCTCTGTCTGGACTGTCACTTTCCTCGGCTTGGCTAGGGCAGAGTTCTGCTGCCAGCGTGATGGAGATGTGCTGGGGGTTGAATCTAGGGCCTCTGCACTGAGCTCCATCCTCAGACCTGGTACTTATTAAATTTTGAGATCGAATCTTCCTAAGCTACAAAGTTGGTCAGGCTGGGCTTGAACTAGATCCTCCTGCCTCAGCCTCGCAGAGTGCTAGGATTATAGGCTTGTGCCACCACGCCTAGCTGAGGCAGGAGTTTGACCCTGTGGACGCTTCCCTACACCTTGGTGTCTTGGTAATGACGCTGGGAATGAGAAGGCACTCGTAGGCCACAGGCAGCCTGGTCGTGGTGCATCTGATGGCGATCTGGGGTCACGTGTGGGATGGATGTGCTGGTGATGGGGGAGGGTACCCCGTCCGTGCTAACTGATGTCTTAGTTTAAAAACAACCTGCGCTTGATGACACCCAGTTGTCACGTGTGTCCTCCTGCAGCCAAGTCAGGCGCCCAGCCTCCGCCCAGCACCGGCAAGTCGGGCAGGCCGGGACCCGCCGCTACACTCCAGGCTCTGCCCGCAGCCTCTGCAGGGGCATCCTGCGGGCAGGTCAGAAGGAATGACGCTGCCGCCTCGTCCACGGCGCCCCCTACCCAGCCCCGGACCCCGGAAGGTGGAGTCCCAAGGCCGAACACCAGCTCTGTTTTGTCAGCATCTTCTGAACTGAATAAAACTCGAAGCCTAGGACGGCGAGACTCCTGTGTAAACTCCAGGATGACGGTCGTGCCCGCCCCTGCACATCCATTTAAAATCCCCAAGTTCTCCACCGGTGAGTAACTGATGAGCAGGTGGAGGTGAAGTCAGGCTCCAGCACAGCGGGAGCTCGGGTCGCTGCCTGGGGTGCGTTCAAGTGCTGCCCAGGACTGCAGGTCCCTGGTGTGACTCTCCATCTGACCGTGCACCTCTCGGTCCTAGGTGGGTCCCCCAGTGGTACGACGCCGAAGTTCCTGCGGGCACAGAGGCCACAGTCGTGGGCGTCTGCTGGCAGGTGAGTCAGGTCAGGCTGCTTCCTTTCTTACGGCAGAGGAGGCTCTGTCCCCAGCTCCTCGGAGTGCTGCCTCCAGGACAGGGTCCTCCCCACGGCCAGGCTCTCGGCCACAGCTGAGCCACCTCCACCTGCGCTGTGGTCCCCGGCATCCCTCCTGTTGCCGCCTTTACTGTCACTCGTGGAGGTCTGTTGCCAGCACTCGACCTGCTCTAGCGCAGAAGAGGAGGCCTCACATCCCGAGTCTCCTCTGTGGTCCTGGGTGGGGGAAGGGAAGCATTCAGGGCAGGGGACCCGGTGCCAGGGTCTGCACCAATCCCGAGCCCATCACCAGCGGACAGCCTCTCTTCAGCAGCAGCAGCAAAACAGCACAGCCAGGCAGGGCCGCCAGATCGAGGGATGGGAGGCGGGGAGAACCCAGCGCTGAAGCCCCTGTGCCACACACCCTGTGGCACAAGCAGGCACACAGGAGACTGGCGCATCCTCACCTGCACTGCCAGGGCCACAGGCCTGGCCTGTGGCGCTCCCCCCGGCACCACTGGGAGATGTTCTTGGTGCGCCCAAGCCTCGCAGGGAGGGCTCCGCTGCTGCCCTGCAGCACGGCTGCAGCTGACGAGCCCGGCCTGAGACCCAGGCCGGTGTGCCCGTGTGGGGCTCCATCCTGCCTGCTGAACCCTCCTCTTGGGGACTGGCTTGCAGGCGTCTCGCTCTGTCCAGGCTGGCTCCACTCACCCTGACCTCGTCCTCCCAGGGTCATGGTTCACAGCACGCCCGTGAGACATTCTTCAGGTCCAGCTTCACGGAGCCCCTCTGGTGGCATAAGGACCCCCTCGAGTGTGAGACGGATGTCTGTGCTGCCCACACCTACTAGCCGCCGCCTCTCTGGCCTCCCGCTGGTGACCCCCAGAACCGTGCCCAGGGCCCTGGCGTCCCCGCTGTGTGGCCCCGCCCGGCGGCTGTCTTCCGAGCCCCGCAGGAGATCTGTGGTGGGGTAAGTGCTGAGGCTGCCCGCCCCACACAGTGAGGACGGGCTGGGCGCCCTCTGCTCCTGCCGTGGCTCTTAACTGGCAGGTGCAGGGTGAAGCTGGCCAAAGTCTGTGCCCAGCCACCCAGGTGGGACCAGGGCCTCAAGGGCCAGGTGGCCAGAGCTCAGTGTCTTCCCCGGGCTCTTCCCTGGCTGCTGTTCTGCAGGGGCCCCAGGAGAGGCCCCTCTGTGGCCATCAGGGGTGATGGTCCTCGGTCCCCACCTGCCTCCCTGCCCTGTCTGTGCGTCTCCTCGTGGTGCCCACACACCCACGTGTGCGCCCCGGCCCGATGCGCTGCCTGTGCTGCCCTGGCCCTGAGCTTCTGACACAGCGCCTTCCTGCACTGCTCCTTCCGGCCCCTTCCGCCACCTGCCCCGAAAGGCTGTGGCTGTCGCCCTAGGTTGTCAGGCTCCCTGAGCTGGGACTCTGTGTCGTCTTTCCCCAGGGACTACAGGCACATGGTAGGCGCTCGGGAAATGTTCATGAGTGGAGCCCTTGGTGGGTCACAGCGTTGCCCCGGCTCCGGCCACGTCAGAGCCAGAAGCTCTGCCCTGCAGCCCTGCTCCTGGGCCTGTATTTCCCAGCTGCCAGGGAAGGGATGAATGAGCACAGGGTGAAACCAGACAGAGCCAGATTCCAGCGGGAAGGAAGCTTGGGAGCCACCAGCCCTCTCGTTAGGCAGAGCAGAGGCACTCGAGGTCCGGAAGGGGACGGAGTGCCCCAGGTGCTGGTCTGCCGAGGAGCTGGCAGCAGGGCCGCGCACTCCTGCCACAGGTAGCTTCCAGGGCTTTGCTTCCTTCCACAGCACTGAGCCAGCGAGGGACAGCAGCAGAGGGCCAGGGCGCTGGCAGGCAGCCCCCTCACCCATTGGGGGCTTCTCCCCTCCTCCCTCTGTGCCCCAAGCCCTTTGCTTCTCTCCAGAGAAAAGCGATCCTTTTTTGGAAGGCCTCACCACAGGACCAGCTCAAGACGGGGTCAAGCCTGAGGAGGACCCCCAGCCCGCTGAGGTAGGCAGAGGCAGGCAGGTTCCTGCCCACGTCGGAGGTGTGCAGAGGCTAACTGCCCTGGAGGATGGGCTCGGTCCCCTGCAGCACTCACCCCGTGGCCCGGGTCTGTCCCATGTTTGGTGAAGGAGACAGTGGGGTGGGAAGGAAGGAACCAGAGTGGGGCCACGGCTTCCTGCTGGGATGGGCAGGGTGCATCCTCAGGACAGTTCTGTGAGCAGAGTCTGCATTGCCCAAGGTGGTCAACACAGCAGTGCTGGACTGTCCTCCCCTGCACATCGCTGCCCAGGCCCTGCTCGTGGACATCGGGCTAGACCAGCTCACCATCTCTCCCCTGGCTGAGAACCAACCCCCAGCCGACCTCCTGCTCATCGACCTTGGTGGCACTCCTGGAGCCAGCATGCCCGCCGGGCCTGCAAGCAGACCCCTGATCGACCTCACCGCCAACACCCCAGACACGAGCAGGCACGCCGGGGCCAAAGCTGTGCAGGCTGAGGGACAGGTGAGACCATTTGTGCCGACACCAGCCTGGGTGCTCTTTGTCCCGGGCACCTCCGAAGTCTCAGGTCCCACTGCATGACTCACCTTGGTGGCCTTAGCCTCTCAAAGGTCATTGCTGCCAGGACCCAGTGCACTCTTGGGGTCCAGGGTTGGCAGCCCCAGCCCCATAGCCTGTGCCTGTGAGGAGGGAGCCGTGTGTCCGAGGTCAGCGTGTGTCCCTGTCCCCCAGCATCTCAGCCGTGACGCTGTTTCCTTGACTCTTCTCTGAACCTGGGGTACCAAGTCGGTTTCCCAGCTCTGAGCCCTGGGTGGGTCTGGCACACAGGTCGCTGTGGCATCCGTGTGGGGGACCCGTGGTGGCAGTGCAGGCAGCCGCGCTCACCTTGCCCTTTGCTCTTTGGCAGCTCATTGACCTGTGCTCCCCGCTCATCCAGCTGAGCCCTGAGGCTGACAAAGAAAACCAGGACTCACCGCTTCTCAAGTTCTGATGAGAGCCCGCAGGCTGCCCCGCTGCAGGAAAGGAACCATGGGTCCCAAAGTGGCTCTGGTCCCTTAGAAGTGCGGTACAGGAAACTGATTTTCTAAAAAATGGTCCATGCGTTTTCTGCGCCTGCAAGTGGGTGGCTGGGGCCACTTCCGCTTCCTTAGCCCCTCTCTTTCCGTCCCTGGGCTGGGACGCTGTGCTCTGAATGAAGAATTTAAGGTTTCTGTATGTAAAATAGCCAGCACCTAATTTTAAAGTTAAATTTGTATGAAATGTTAAATAGTCTAGATTTAAATTAAGTTGTAAAATAAAAGTATCAAAGCATACTTTCGAAGCTTACCTTGATTTTCAAATGTGTATAACTATTCCCATCTCACCCGTCACTATGCAAGACCCAAGTTATCTGGTCGTTAGTGTTTTTATAAATGATTTTGGAAATTGAGTGTGAGTAAAAATTGGTGTAAATCTAGAGTGCAGCCCACCGCAGCTGTCCCCTCCCCTGTCACAGGCCTGGGAACCTGCATTGGTCAGCTGCCCGGCTGGCTGCAGCGCAGCATCTGAGAACCACACTTGTGGGGGGCTGGCCTCGGCAGCTGGGTCCTGAGGGAGGGAGAGACGTGGGTAACAGGAAAGGCCCAGCCCTAAGCTCAGGCTGCACTGCTGGCCAGGACAGAGGCTTGGTGTGCTCTCAGCAGGGCCACCACTGGGGGTCACCTGCGGGGGGCATGGGAATTAAGGGCACCAGAAACCAGTGCCTGCCTGAAGCCTCTCCGTTTGTAAGTCCCGGAAATCCCTGACTGTGCAAGTCTCTTTATGGGTTGAGGAGTCCTTGGTCTTTGTTCACTGGCATCACAGCAGGCAGATGAGGCTGGCAGGACCCGCTCTAGTGTCCCTGTGTCAGGCCAGGTCCTCCCCCTTCCACAGCTGGGCAAAGAGACAACTGGGTTGGCCTTCTCACCCCACGGTTGATGTGGCAGCAGTTGCTGTGGCATCCAAGGTGGGGAACAGGGCTCTGCAGCCACAGCTCTGGACAGAAGGCAGGGAAGTGCTAGGACGAACTTCTGAGCTGGGGTTGCCTTGGCTCTCCCAGCAGGCCGTGGCGGGCTGTGGCGGAGGGAACCGGGAAGAACTGCCGCTGATCCTTGTGCAGCTTGTAGCGTCCTGGGTGTTAGCGCCACGGGGGCCTCAGCTAGCCTCCGCGTTGATCCCTCATTTCCCAGAGGAATAAAACCACAAGCTAAAAGTGAATTCATTCAACAGATAGCGTCTCTAGCGTGGGTCAGGCTACATTTTCATGTGAGTCTCTAGCAGGGGTCAGGCTTCACTTTTCCAAGGACCCAGTGGGTACAAAGCTATGGCATCCCTGCTCCTTGGGGCCTGAGGTTGGGTGGGGGAAGAGACATCGAACCTATGGTAGCCTGACAGTGTCTGGGCTGTCTCCACTCAAACCCTCACCTCCACGTCCTCACCCACAGCCCCAGCTCTTCGTGTGTTCTCCTCGCCCCTGCAGCTGGGCTGTCCTAGAGCCAAGGGTGCTGCCCAGGGTACAAGTACCTGTAGCACAGCAGCCCTGAGGTTCTCTGGACAGCTGGGAGGCCTGCTGAGTGCACGGCTTGGGCAGGGCACGCCCTGCGCCCTCGGCTGTAGTCCATCTCCTGCTGTACCCCTCTGTAGGCTCACCGCTGCCCTGAGGTCTCTTCCTCGCCTGGCACCCAGGTCCCAACCTGACCACTCAGGGTGCAGAGAAGCCCAGGGATGTCAGAAGCAAGTACCTTGGCACTCAGGGCAGGCCGAGGTCATCATCTCCTTAGCACAGCATGAAGGACCCTGGCTGCCAACGGAGCGTAACCCCATCACCCTTCAGAGGTCCAATTTTCCGTGATTTTCACATTTCTGAGCGGCAAATGTCAGTGTGTTTTCCAGCTCAGAAATCCTGCTGTTGGTCGGTGCAACTTGGGTTATCACTGCCATTGCCAAAGCCAGTGCACTGTGACTAACAGTGAACCCTCGGAGCTACCACGTGGCCAAAATACCACGTATTTGACCGAAAAGTCACAGGAAATGTGCGTGTGTAAAGTTCTGGCTCCTCTGTGGGTGGCTGTAGTGCACCGAGGCTCAAAGCCTTAGACGGGAAGGAGCTGACACTGTGGTCCTGGCTTCCATCCAGGCGCTCGGAGGGGCCTTGGACGGGGACCTGGTCATGGGCATGTGACGCTAGGCTGTTTCTGATTCCACCAGCAGGCTTACAGCTGGGTGTGATGCTGGGAGGAAGAGAGCCGGGCGGCGCGAAAGCCTCGGATCTTGGCGGAACGCGAAGAGCAGGGATCCTGTTTCCAGGGGCGGAGTGAGCGCTGACTCCATGGAGGGGCGGGACTTCCGGTGCGAGGCGGACGCTGCCCCCCGCGGTGGCGACCCTTTGGTGGCGGGGGCACTGCGCGCGGATGCAGGCGGCGCGGCACGTCGTGTGCGCCCTTTCGGGCGGCGTGGACAGCGCCGTGGCGGCGCTGCTGCTGAGGCGGAGAGGTGAGGCGGCCCCGCCCGTCCCCGAGCGGCCCTTCCGGGGCCTCCGCGCGCTGGCGGGCGGACTCGCCGTGGGGAGGGAAGGGTGCCCCGGGGGTTGCGGGCTGCGCGCAGCGCTCGCGGGGCCGGCGCGGGGCGTCCTCTCCGACCTCTGCGCTGCGGCCCCGATTCTGCAAGGCCTTGTCTTCCCCTCCTCACGCGACGCCGAAATAACGCGCACCGAGTCACGCCTGCCGTCTCTGTTCCCTGGATCTCAAACTTTTTGATTTTTTTTTGTCGGTACCGGGGATCGAACTCACAACCGCGCGCTTGCAAAGCAGGCGCTTAAGCCGCTGAGCCCCCGGATCTCAAACTTCTACACGAAGCGCTTGCATTCTTTCCTAAACAGAGCCCCACATGTGTTCGTGGTTTGGGGGAACCTGCACCTAAACTGAGTTGTCCGGCTCATCGCCGGGCCTCACGCACACGGCGGTTTTCGGTGCCGGTTCCGGGGTTGCAGAGTTGCGATCCCGGTTGCTGAACTCAGGCGAATTGTGTGAAAGGAGCCGGTACCACCCTCACAGAGTGACTAGAGGGAGGGAATGACCCGCTGCTGGAGTGGGGCGGCCCCTTTTCATCGTGGCCAAGGTTGGGGTGCTGTTTTACGTTTCCTTTAACACAAATGCCATTTTTCCTTAAATTCAACCTAACAGAAAATCAGATTTCTCATACAGAGCAGATGCCTGAGTAGCTTGCTAAGCCAGTGTTTCAGTATTTGGTTGTGTAATTTGTCACAGAAGAAACGAGGGAGGAAAAGTGAGCCATTAAATATATATGTGGTGGAGCCCTTTAAATAAACAAAATTTTTATTTTTTGGTGCTGGGGATGAAGCCTAAGTTATACAAGGTGAGGGCTTTGTTACTGAATTACAACCCCAGGTGGATAAAGTACCCAGTACTTTACTGGTCTTCACAACTGATACCCTAGACTGCTAGGTTTTAGACAGTAACTGGTAGTGTTTGAATGAGTTTACTTTTCTAATATCTGAGTGGTGGTTTTATTTGCATTGAAAAACTGGAATTTTGCTGACCTCTCAGCTGGTCAGCGCCCATTGCCAAACCCCTCCCCTCTCAGTGTGGTGCTGCTGCGAGCTTTAGCTGCACCGAAACAGGCAGAAGTTCTGCGTTTTGGTGACAGGGCTTTTACAGAGCCCAGTAGGGACCTAGGGAAAAGAGTGCCTAGAAGGCCCGCACTAGGGTGTTGCCCTGAACCCCGAAGTCCTCATGGGAAGGTGTGGGCTGCCAGGTACAGAGGCATGGAAGAGGTGATGTGACAGGGACTGTTCCAAGCATAGAAAGCACTACTGTGTGTGTGTGTGTGTGTGTGTGTGTGTGTGTCTTTTTGAGACAGGGTCTCGCTATGCAGGTCAGGCTGGCCTTGGCCTTGGCCTCACTTTGTAACCCAGGCTGGTCTTGAACTTGCAAATGATTCTCCAGCCTCAGCCTCCCACGTGCTGGGGTTACAGGAGTGCGCCACCACCCCTGGCTGAAAGCACTGCCTTGTCACCCGAGGTGCACCAGTAGACTCCAGTTTACCCCTTCCCTCCCTCCCCAGGTTACCAGGTGACAGGGGTGTTCATGAAGAACTGGGACGCGCTGGACGAGCATGGCGTGTGCGCTGCTGACAGAGACTGCGAGGACGCTTACAGAGTCTGCCAAGTCCTCGACATTCCTTTCCATCAGGTGTCCTACATCAAGGAGTACTGGAACGACGTGTTCAGGTGTGCACAGGCTGCGGCTTCCTGTGTGTCATGTCTGCCCGCGGAAGGACGGCTGCAGTCAGCCAGGCTGAGGGACGGGCAGCCTGGGGCTGGAGACTGTGGGACTCTGGGTCACACACACAGTGCCCCTTGACACACACAGTGTCCTTCCATGGCCTTGAACTTGCAGTCCTCCCGCCTTAGCCTTTTAGGGTGCTGGAGTTACAGGCCTGTGCCATTGTGCCCTATTCAGATATTATTAGCTAGTTAACTGATTAATTAGTTAACTTTTCTGGAACTGGGGATCGAGCTCCACCCCCTGACCTTTTTTATTTTGAGGCAGAATCTTGCTAAGTTGCCCAGGCTGCTCTCAAACTTGTGACCCTCTTGCCTCAGCCTCCCAGAGTGCTGGGATCACAGGCACTCACCTCTGTGTCCAGCTCCACGTTCTTTTCAACTGCTGTCAACACAGGAGCAGCCTCTCCTTCCTAGTGGAGCGGCGGGCAGCCTGTTCTTCCCGTAAACTGGTTACCTAGCGTTTATTTGATGCTTGTGTAGAAAGTTTATTGTGTCCATGACATACACATGGAAGAGAGAGTGGGTGTTAGGTAGTTTGCAGTTTAATGAACCCCTTGACAGCTTCCAACAGCTAAAAAGAGTGGAGCTGGGCGTCCCAGCACATACCTCTAAGACCGTGCCATTTTAAACTCCAGTGTTAAAGCCCTGGGGCAGGCGTGGCATGGCTCACCAGGACTGGGGTTCTGCCCCACCCTGCTGAGGTGGCAGCATCCTTCTCCGTGTCCGGTCCATCCGTTAGGACAGAAGTCCATGGAGTTGGGATGGCTAGCTACACCATACACCCCCTGGAGGCTGCCGGTCACATCGCAAGAGTTGGCTCAGTGTGTATGCCTGATCACCTGGGTCCCCAGGCTGGCCCTGAGAAGGCCTGCTAGAGCTTTGATGGTTCTGTGGCTGCTGCGTTAGGGAGGGCGAGCTCTGTCCTTCCCTGGGCCCTCCTGTGCCGGTGCGCAGCGTCGCCCCAGGGTGGGGCTAGGTGGTGCTGAAGCCCCAGCGGCAGGGACAGCGCCTGCCCCTTGTGCAGGCTTAGTGGTTATCACGGAGTCGGATGGTGCGTACAGCAGGCGCTGGGCGTGCGTTTGGTGACAACACAGAAGGCAGCGTGAAGCGAGAGCTCGCCTGTGTTGCTGAAGATTACAGCTGGGTGCGACAGTGCGAGCGGCTGTGTTAGCAGGTAAATTAGCCAGTGCACTTTTCGGGACTGTTTGACACCTCAAATTGAAGAGACCTTGTTTTTTATTCCAGCAATTTTTTGAGCGAGTATGAGAAGGGCAGAACCCCCAACCCCGACATAGTCTGCAATAAGCACATCAAGTTCAGCTGCTTCCTTCACTACGCAGTGGACAACCTGGGTAAGGGAGTGGGTTTCTCCGTTCCATGTACTGGTCGTTGGCTTTCCGAGGTAACCAGAGGCCACACCCTGGAAACAGTGTATGCTTCAGAAGAGAAGGGGGTGGTGAGAACAGTCCTGTTTTGTAAGCACTTTATAGTGCAGTGCAAATGGCAGGAGAGGGCGCTGTCTGGCAGTGGCTTCAGGTGTCACAAGGAAAGGTGGTTGGGTCGCTGCTGAAGAGGCAGAAGGGGACAGTGTCCCAGGAGTCAGGGATTCCAGACAGTAAGATTCTGATAGTAAAACATCAATGCCCTTAATGAGGTATTAGTGAGAAAGAGAGAGACAGAAAGAACAAGAGGTGATGTAGTCAGGGGTTACAAGGAGAACAATTACATATATATATACTGTTTTATGATGGTCACCCAGAGTTACATACCAGACAGTGCAGGAAATCTGTCCACAACACTAAAGACCTAGACAATCTAGCTGAGGGCCTGGATCCCACAGCAGTGTCCTGCATGAGTCCAGCTGAAGACCCAGAGCCCATGACAGTGCCTCCCACAAGTCCAACTGGAGGCCAAGAGCCCACGACAATGACTCCTGCCAGTCTGTTTTATAGACCTGCACTGCAAAGGCCCAAAGGTCAGCGGTAGAAGCCAGAAAATCTATACCAGCGGGGTGAAGGATCTGTGCCAGTAGGTTGAGAATTCTACACTGGAGCCAAGAAACAATGCTCAATAAGGACCAGGGCCCGCCTAAAAAGTACCGCAGCCATCCTCAGTAACAGTGCGGTCCCGAGGTCCTCCAACGATGAGAACAGCTGAGTCTCTATCAGGAAGCCAGTGTGACCAGCTTCTCCTGGACATTAAACAGCACACATCTTCCCCTCGGGAGCCAGAAAGCGATGCTCAAACTAAGGACCAGAGCTCCCCCAAAGGGAACCGTGGCCACTCTCGGCAGCAAGGTCCCGAGCTCCTCCGATGGTAATGGCCAAATTTGTATTGGGAAGCTAGTCAGGACGAGCTCCTCCAGGAGAACCAACAGCTCCAAACAACAGCAGAACTTAGGAGAACCCACCACACTGTGCTCCTCTCTCCACGTCTCCTTTTATGCTGACAGCTTTCCTCAGGTGGCCGTCTGTACTCAGCACCACGCTGATTGAGTTCAGCTAGTGTTAAGCTGACCACCGGTTTTTAATCCATAACAAGAGGAAAGCAGGTGAGCCTCTTCCGTGTAGCAGGGAGACTGGAGCTGGAGGAGAACCCAAAGGCTGCAGGCTTTCCGAGCTGGCTGGCGCTCGAGGTGCATAGGAGCTGGCTGCCTGCTCAGCCAGCCTAGGGCCAGGAGCCGGGGCCTGGGGACAGCACTGCTGACAAGGCGGCCCCATAACGAGCTGGGGTGGTATGGAGTCCACACCCTACAGGAAGCTCAAGGACACCGGGCCCTTGAGATGAGTTTGTCCCCGTGTTGCACTGAGGTGAGACCTGTCAGACCTTGCCTGGCTCCTGCGGGCCCCCGGAACCCCACACAGGTTCTGCTGTGGTGGAGGGCTCCAGTTCAGATTGGGTGTGTTCAGGGGCCTGAGGCCACGGCTCCAGAAGCGCAGGTTTACTCGTCCTTCTCCCGAGACCTTTCTCCCGCTTCCAAAAGTGAGTTTCTGCTCGGTCCTGGGAACAGGTCTGTGGTCTGCCTGATACTGGCTCCTGGCTCCTGGCTCCCAGCTCTGTCCTGGAGCTGACACTACCTTCATGGCCTGATCAAAGCCCACGTCCTGGTCGAGGCCCTGTGCCAGCAGATGACTTGTCCTCCCACCAAACCTGTAGACTGTCTACTCTTCAGTTTCCACTTTCTTGATTCCATCTGTATATTTGACATCACATTCCTCTTTGTCAAACCTCCATGATGCTGCATGGCTTGCATAAGCCTCTTGTTGGCAACCATTCCTGTCCCTTGCCTTTGGGGTCACCAGAATGAATCTCTGAAGTTCCTGATGCTGGGCCGTCAGTGCAGATCACACTGCTGTCCTGCGTATGGCCACATCCCATGTGGTCATATGCCCAATAGAGATGACCAAGTGGCACTTTAGAGCCCTTGAGAGGGTGACCTAATGATGAGATGGTGATGAAGCCTTAGCTGGCAAAGCTTGGAGTTAAAAAAAAAGCTACAAAAACTCAAAAGTCACGACTCTGCATGTGGGCTGACAGCGCCAAGATGCGCTTTGCTGACGAGGCTCAGTAAGGAATTCTGGTAGAGGCTGGCGGGAGCTGCGTGGTTGCTGTCGGGGTGCAGAAGTTCAGAGGGATCTGGGTGGCCCGTGGGTGACAGCCAGTGCTTCCACGTTTGTCGTCAAGTTCTGTCCAGTTGGAGCTGGTACAGAAAGGGAAGTAAGGCCTGGTCTGCCTTGGTTGGCCATGGTTGTCATTCAGAGAAAATGACAGATGGGGAGCGTGGGTATATTTGATTTCCAGGGCATCTGGAAATGTGTCCCTTGATGAACTGTGAGGTTGCTGTGGGTCATGGTCTTGGTTATGTTTCCCCTCTGGAGCTAGTAGTGTTCCAGCACTACTCTTTCAGGTGACGTCTTCCCCGAAGCCATTCCCAAAGGCTCTTGAACCACATGGTCAGGTATAGTCATAGCAATGACCCCACTCCTCTGGTACCAAACTTTGTCTTAGTTACTTTCCTCTTGTTGCTGGGACAAAATACCCAATGCCCATAATTAAGGAAGGAAAGGTTTATTTAGCTCACAGTTTGCAGAGGTTCCAGTCTATAATCTGCTGGCTCCAAGTCAGGGTGCGTGGCACAGGGACAACACTTCAAGGCGGCAGAAGACAGCAACAGCAAGAGCAAAAAGGGGAGAACAAGCCTCCTCCCCTGTACTGTGAGCAGACCACACACATATGCCCCCACCTCCACCCCTACCCCAGAGGGGCTGTAACACTACCACCACCCCTGGAGCCTGGGGAGTAGCCTAAACTTCTTAAACTTCTCAAGTTGACACAATGTATCAACTAAGCAACAAGCGCAGAAAGGGGAAGAGCAGGCAAGCCTCTCCTCCTCCCTTGTGCTGTGAGCAGGCTGCCTGCCTTTGAGTGGCAGCCCTCTGCCCTCTTGCACAGGCTCAGGATGGTTGCGAAGTGAGGGCCCTGGCCCCCTGCTGAGTTGCTTCTAAACTTCGCAGCTTGACACAGTGTATCAACTATTACAGTCACCCTGGCAGGGGTCGGTTGTACCACGTTCCTGAGGTGACACACGTGGTGGCAGGGCTGGGGCTTGCAGGAGAAGGATTTCTGGGAGTGGCACATGCAGCTCTTCAGGAAGTGCTTGCCTTTGGAGGGGTGAAGTCCCTGTGAGTGTTGCTTACTGGGGGCCCTCCGTGGCTGCCTGTGGGATGTGCTGGGAGAGATTCTAGAAGCATCCTGTACTCCTTCTGTTCTGCAGGGGAATAACTTTTAGAGTGGGTTCTTTCTATTAGGGAGTGATGTGTTCCCAAAGGAGTTCATGGCACAGGGGTGACTCTTGTGCACCGAGGTAGTCTGGTTTAGTATTTAGTGTACCAGTTGTGCTCCCCTCCTAATCCTGAGTATCTGAAATTTTCACATGACAGAAAGGTTCTTCAGCATGGTAAAATATGACATATTTATTAAAGAAAATATAAAAGTACTGAACAGTGAAAAAAGAGGGATACATGTATAGAGTAACCTACCCAGGATGCATGGTTTCTGTCTGGACTGGCAGGGTCGTGGCACACGCCCCACTCCCCGTGGGCATCCCGAGCATTGCCCCCGCCATCGGCCAGCTCGGGCAGCACTGCCGTTGCTGCAGCCGTGGGCGCTGTGGATGGCTTCCGTTTCCCCTAGACGTTGCAGGAAGCTGCCGTGAGCCTCCCGTGCTTGGGGCCATCTGCCTGTCCCTCGACTCGGCCGAGTGAGGGAGTGGCTGCCTTGGAAAGGCTCTTGGCAATGCCACCGTCAGGAGGCGACGGTGGCCTGCCAGCGGCGTGGGCCGGTGAATGCGAGCCTTGGGTCATTTCCTCGTGTCTATAAACCACACAGGCGCAGACGCCCTTGCCACGGGCCACTATGCAAGAACCTCACTGGAAGATGAAGAAGTCTTTCAGCAGAAGTATGTGAAGAGGCCCGAAGGGCTTTTCCGAAACCGATTTGAAGTTCGAAATCGTAAGTGCTAATGCCCAGGTCAGATGCCTTTGTGTGCAGTCACTGGGGACTGGCAGGAGTCGTCTGAGCGTGTGGCCACCCCAAGCCCTGCGCAGCTGCTCTTCTCGGGATGCCCATTTGAGAGGTGCCCCAGGCCTGTAATTGTTAAGTAGGACAAGCCTTGTTCAGGGCCAGGGGATGTTACGGATTTCTGAGAGTTTTAGACACTGCCTGTTGGTAATTCGAATATTCTAAAAATACTCAGGAGGCGCCAGGCATAGCCAAGGCCTTGTGCCCTGTGCCAGTTTGCCAGGGCTCGAGTGTGGGCATGAGCAGGCGGCTGTGCCGTGTGGAGGCGCGCGCACACTCGCTCCTTCAGGTCAGGCAGCACGGCTCCCCCGGGTGGGCGCACGTGTGGGGATTCACGGAACCACCAGGGGCAGGAGCAGGGCTCTGTCACGCCTGCCAGTTCTCACCGCCGCTGCGGCGTGGTGAAGGGCAGCAGTCTCCAAGTGTCACCGGGGCTTCTGAATTGAGTTTGGAATCCAGCTGGTGAACCGTCCCCCAGGATGGGCGGCTTTGTGCGTTTGCCTTCTGCCCTGCGCCACTGTTCCCGTTTCCCTGGGCAGGAGACTGAGGCTTGGGCAGTATCATTGACCTGGGTGCCCAGCGGCAGAGCCAGGCTTGCTGGCTCCTACTGCTGCTCGGCCAGCGGGCCCCACTGCACCCCCCCCCAGCGGTGCTGACAGTGGTGCCTGTGTGCTTGGCCGGGGTGAGAAGCGGCTCCTCCCGGTAGGCAGGGAGGGCGGGAGCGACCTGCTGCTGCCCATGCCGTGCAGCTCTTTCCCTGGGCGCTGCCGCCCCTGCCGTGCTCCCGGGCGCACTCACCTCAGAAAGTCCCTCGTCCCCAGCATAACACACTGCCCAAGGGGGTGGCCGTGCCCCGTGTCCCCTGCACAGTGTCCTGCGGGTTGTGCTGCATTGGCCTGACACAGTGCGTCCCCTGTGAAGTGTCCATTAGTGCCAGCTCCCTTAGTGCTCCGTGCCTCTGATGGGCCCTGCTCTCTGACGGTGCGGGGACCCGGCATGTCCCTTTCTGGAGGCAGAACTGGTCTCAGAAGCAAGATCACATGCCTTGCTCAGCCCCCACGGGGAGGAGAGTGTGGAGCAGCTCAGGGCACCGCCGTGTCTCCGGAGCCCAGTGAGACCATGGCGCTTGGAGCCCTGAGGAGCTGGCGCGTCCTGCACAGCTGCACCAGTTCCCTGGAGGGTCTGCTAAGCTGCTGCTAGTCCAGTTTCCAAAATGTGGCTGAATCTGTTTGCAGCTTTTATTCCCTTCTTGCTTCACATTTTGTCACGTGATGTGTTCTGTGGAAATCTCAGCGTCTACGTTGCGATCTAGGTTATGAACTGGAGTACAGTCACATGTCAGAGTACAGGCTCCCTGTATGTCTTGTGATAAACTCAGGGTGAGCGTGTTCCTCGCGCCAGCGCTGCAGACAACTACTAAAGGCCGGCTGACAGGCAGGGCTCACTAAGTAAACACAAGGACGTTATTAAAGGCGAAATGTCACTATGTTTATCCTGCAACGTCTTTTGTTCTTTACTCTTGGCAGCGGTAAAACTTCTCCAAGCAGCTGACAGCTTTAAAGACCAGACCTTCTTTCTCAGCCAGGTTTCCCAGGAGGCTCTGCGAAGAACTATCTTCCCTCTGGGGGGATTAACGAAAGATTTCGTAAAGAAAATAGCAGCTGAGAACGGACTCCAGCATGTGCTTCAGAAGAAGGAGGTAGGCGAGTGGTCCACCGGGGTTCCACTGGGACTGGGTGCCTGCGGTCCCTTCCGGGGTGCATGTCACATGGGGCAGGTGGGGACCCTGGCTCTTGAGGGGTAGCTTCAGGGGTCCCCTACCATCCTCTCACCTTCTGCCGGCCTCTTCTCGTTTCAGAGCATGGGCATCTGTTTCATTGGTAAAAGGAACTTTGAGCATTTCATCCTGCAGGTGAGTGTCCCACAGTGGGTGGGTGCCGGCCCTGCTCCCCACACCTAGCGCTCTGCTTTAACGAGCCATTTGTCTTCTAGTATTTGCCGCCTCGGCCTGGGAGGTTTATTTCCATTGAGGACAATACTGTTCTGGGAACACACCAGGGTGAGTCGAAGCCTGCACTGGGCCCTAGTCCTCTCCACTCTGGCATGCAGTCCCAGGAGACCACAGAACAGGCTGGGTGGGTACACGAGGCCCAGGCCGCCAGCAGTCACCCGGAATGGGGCCACGTGCCTGTCGCGGTGCCATGTGCCTTGGAACAGTAGCGCGTGCATGGCCTCGGAGAGGCTGAGGGGAACCCACTCTGGTGAGAGGCGCCAAGCTGGCCTCACAGCTCGCACCAAGAACCTCATGGGCACATCAGACACAGGCGTCCCTTGGTGCAGCGCTGGGGGTGCTGCTTCTGTAGTCACTGTCATTTCTTGGTGGGCACTGTGACCCACGCTGTGCCGGGAGGACAGGGACGGGGTGTGGGCTGGTGGGGTGCCTTTTGGGGCGTCTCGGCCTGCTCAGGCCTGACCCAGAGGCTGGCTGGGAGGACTGTGCGGGCTCAGATGGGTCCTGCAGGGAATCGTGCGTTGCAGACCGGCCTTTGAGAGCCAGGTGGAGAGGCAGCTGAGCAGGGGCCTGGGTGCCTGAGAGCAAACGTTCCTAAGGTGCCTGTGCCGGTGCCCACAGCACAGTGTATACCACAGGTCGTCTGCCTGGGCATTAGGGGTGGGCAGAGCGGCACATGGGGTCCCCCCTGTGTGTGGGGTGGGGATGGGCAGGCACAGTCTGACAGACTTGGATGCTGGGTAGTGTTTCAGCAGCCCCTGCAGGCGCGTGCTCAGTGGGTGGGCACTGGACCCCCTTCGAGGGCTGCAGACACTAGGCCTGAGCAGTGAGGGACACTGGCCTCAGCCAGCCCTCTGCCCAGAATCCTTGTGCTGGCCCTGCTGCGGACGCTGGTTTGGACTTGGTCACTGTTGCATCCCTGTGTCCCACCCAGGCCTGGGTGAGGGTGGCCTGTGTGTTGGTGTGGTCGGGGCCCTGTGCAGCCTGCAGCACCCGCAGTGCTGTGGGAAGCTGCTTGCCCTGGGTGCCCACAGCTGCCTCCTTCCCGTCTCAGATCGGCAGCATCCACATGGAGCTGTCGCCTGGCTTCATGAAGAACCTCCCACAGGTTGGTTCCTGTACACCCTGGGCCAGAGGGCGAAGATCAGCGGCCTCAGGGAGCCCTGGTTCGTGGTGGACAAGGACGGCACCAGAGGCGACGTGCTTGTCGTGAGTGGGTGTGGAGCTCTGAGGAGAGGGAGGACTGGGCACATCTCACAGCCCCAGTATGGGCCAAGGCGACAGGCGGGCGTGTGGGAGGCACTGGTTGCCTGCCGAGGTATGCTGGTCACTCTAATCGTCACACCACTGCCTCTAGTACTGCATTCCTGAGCTTACAAGAGAATGAGACCCATTGAGTGGCTCGCAAAGGTCACGTGGAGAGGAAGTGGCCCCAGTGCCAGGCAGCGCTGCCAGGAGTAGCACCCTGGAAGTCCACATGGGCACAGATGGGTGGTGGGCTGGATGGGTGGGCTACCTGCCACGCTGGGCCCCGAGCCATGCTAGTACTGGCTGCTGCCCAGGCTCCTGAGTGGAGGGTGTCCAGTGGGTGAGCTTGCTCCCCGCCAGGGGATGACACTTGCAGTTGTCACAGCTTGGATGGGGTGGGGGAGCCGGCACCCAGTGGGTGAGGGCAGGGATGCTGCTGGACAGCCTGAGCCCTCCCTGGCATATGTGCAGAGCCTGAGTCTCGTCTCTGGAGGCCTAGGCCCAGAAACATGCTCTTAGCCCCTGTGCTGCCGCTTCCCGCTGTCCCAGGTACTGGGGATGGATCGTTAGCCCAGCCCAGGGCCCCAGAGCTCCTCTGCCACCAGAGGCAGCACCGTCCCAGCAGAGGGACGCACAGCGGTGACAGTGACTGCAGTGTGCCCTCCTAGGGCTGGTCTGCTGAGAGGACCCAGGGGCTTGGCCCTCATGGCCCCTAGATAGCCCAGCCAGGAGCTCCTGGTCCTGCCCAGCGTGTCCTGGGAGGAGCGGCGGGCCCGGGTGTGAGCCCAGCCCCCGGTGACTGGGCAGCCAGAGGCTCAGCCCTGGGCCCTCGGTACTGTGGGATCCCTGCCCGCCCTGGGAACAGGGGACCAGACCCTGGAGCAGGCACAGGGTCCTTGAGAGCCAGAGGAGTCTGCAGACGCAGGCTCAGGCGCTCTGCTCTCTCACTGGACAGTGGTGAGATCCGTCCTCCCTCCTGCAGAAAGCAGTGCGGTCGGTGTCCTGTCACTAATGACATGTGCCAAGGAGTTTGGGGAGAGCCCCTGTCCCAACGGCTCAAACTGTCATCACCCACTGTCCTCTTCCAGGCCCCCCGAACCGACCACCCGGCCCTGTACAGGGACCTGCTGCGGACCAACCGTGTACACTGGATCGCAGACGAGCCACCAGCCGACCTGGTGCGCGACAAGATGATGGAGTGCCACTTCCGCTACCGCCACCAGATGGCGCTAGGTAACCGGGAGGGCAGAGTGCGGAGCTGTGTAGCGGGATGAGTGGGCAGGAGCGTCCCCACTGTTGAGAGTCTGTAACTTTCAAAACTCGCCTGTACTGTGCCTGCCACTGAGGGGACTGGGGCACGGCTGGGGCTTAGGGATGGGGGTCCAGTGGGAGGCAGGTCAGCACACGGTATGTGCTGCCTGGAGTGTCCCGCTGGTGGGCCCTCCCCGGGTCGCTGCCTTCCCTGGCAGAGGCTCAACCCATGCATGCTCCAGGGCCCTCTCTCTGCCCGCCCAGTACCCTGTGTGCTGACCCTCAATCAAGATGGTACCGTGTGGGTGACAGCTGTGAAGGCCGTGCGGGGCCTCACCCTGGGGCAGGTGAGTGGGGGCTTGGGGGTGGGGGTCTCGGAGCCACTGTCCTTGTGTGCCCAGGCACTGTGGTCAGCTGTGATGGAGTCAGCCAGAAGCTCACCCCAAGCTCCTGTGCCCTCCTGTTCCCGGGTTCGCCTCCGCGATCAGCGGTGTCAGGCCGTGCCGTGGGCACCCTCAGCCACAGCGAGGCCCCTCCTTTCCAGTTTGCCGTGTTCTACAAAGGGGACGAGTGCCTGGGCAGTGGGAAAATCCTGCGCTTGGGGCCGTCGGCCTACACGCTCCAGAAGGGCAGGAGCAGAGCCACAGCAGCCCCCAAGGGCTCTAGGGACAGCCCAGGTGACAGCCCAGGCCTGAGTCCCACACCCTGATGGACACAGCTGCCAGGAGAGGCCTGCAGAGCCAGCTCAGGACTGGACATCCCAGGGCAGTCGGCGGTGCTGGGCTTGGTGCCACCTGAACCAGGGGAGCAGTGCCGCCCCACAAAGGGCCCTGCCTTCTCCACGTTGGGTGGCCCTGTCCCCGGGACCTGTTTGCAGAGTCTCTCGCACCCCAGGGAAGGTCCCCCGAGTGAGCATACCACAAGACACACAGACTGTGTGCACCACATGACAGCGTTAAATAAAAATCCCTCTGTCTGGGACAAGGAGTCTGAGCTCTGTGTCCGAGGGCCAGGGCAGGCCGGCTGGGCCATTTCACCTCAGCTCGTCGCTCGCAATCGACTGTATGGATCACTGGGTAGATGGCAATTTTGTCGAGGGGACTGCCACTGTCTTTCCTTTGTTCACACTTCCCCCGAGGGTGGCACCAGTTGGACGGAAGTGTGGCTGGCGTTCTGGGAGACCCTGGCTGGACAAAGGGGCTGTGAGGCCTGCCGGCCGTCTTCACCAGCTTGGAGCTGGCCAGGCATTTGTGTAGCACCTTTTGGGAGTGTCCTGATGGCTCCTGGACTCTGTATTCTACTCTGGGTTCCACTTTGGTGTTCTTTCCTGTCCTCTCTGCTTCCCGGCCACCATGAACTGAGCAGCTGTGTTTTCACGTCCCTCACCATGGTGCCCCAGCTTAGAGCCAACCATAGAGTGAACCCCTGGAATCGTGAGCCAAATTAAACCTCTCCAGGCTGTGGGTATAAGTAGTCTGTCCCAGCAACAGGAAGGCTGACTGACACAGCCAAGAAACATGAGCCCAGAAGTTAGGTAACCTGGGGAGGTGAGGCTTGTGAGGTGGCCGAGGCCTGGAACTGCCACTGGAACCCGTCTCCCAGGGCAGATGGGATTAGGGGTCAGAACCTAATCAGGGTACATGCTGCTGACACTAAAGGATGTGAAATCCAGGGTTTCCAGCTGGCCTAGGCTCACTTGCATACAGAAGCATGAGGATGACGCCCAGAGACCCTGGACAGGTTTTGAGCACAAGATGACCCCGATGCTCTGGTAACCAAAGGCAGAGCAGCCACCACGCCACGCCCCAGGAAGGAAACTCAAACAGTGGCAGCTGCCAGGCCCCACCGGGGAATCACAGAGCCACACAGGCTGTAAGACTGAAAATTACAGTGCTTGAAATAACTGGACAGCTTAGTAGCAGACTGGAGACGATGGAGAAAAGCACGAGAATGTGAGCATTCATCACCAGAAACATCCAGTCTGAACCGAGAGGAGCGGCTGCTGGAGGAACTGGGGCGCGGCGGGGCAGTACCCGAAGGCTGGCATCTGTCCCCGGGGGTTCGGAGAGGACGGAGATTGGTACGCAAGAGAGCCTGACAACTGGCTGAACTTGCCAGATGCGACAGGCACAATTCCCGCGTGGCAGGATGCCCCACAGGTCTGTCCACTTCTGTTAGCCTGGCAGCCAGAGGACAAGGTGCGTGACAGCTCTGAGGGGTGCCATCTGCCCCAGGAATGGCTGCACACCTTGCCCCAGGAGGGGGTGGGACGGGGGCAGAAACAGCAAGCCAGGGGTACAAACTCAAAATCTTAATTTATTGTAGACTCTTCTCATCTGTGTTGCCATTCCAGTGTTCTGCGCATAATAAATACACATCTGTTAAAAACCTCCAGTGTTAAATCTTCCCCCGTATAAGTCTGCAGTCATAAAAATAGGTTTACATTTTTCCTGTCTTAAAACGATTGTTTTTTTGTTGGTTTTTTTTTTTTTTTTTTGGTAATGGTTCCGATCACATTTAAAAAGCTCTACTGCTGGGGCTGAATCCTGGCCGAGGAAGACGGACAGGAGAGCAGGTGCCCTGGGACCTGGCCACACAGGCGCCTCCCGAGAAGCAGACGCCCGCCTCAAGCTGCTCACCATGGGCGCATGGCCGTCCACTCGGGCCTGCTCGGGCCAGCCTGTGGCCCGCCACTTTTCCTGCCTTGGGCAGTCGAGGCAGCGCCCATGTCCTCAGTCTAAGTTTACGGCATGGAGTGTGTGCCTGCCCCTGTTCGGGAAGGAGCAGCTGTGGGATCACGGCTTTGGGCACCTGATTTAAAGAACAAAGGCGAGGCTGAAATCAAGTGCGTCTGGCTCACTCCGGCCGCCCCAGCCTTCGAGCCGTGCTGTGCCAACTCGACCGCCACAGACGGTCTCCGTGTGAGTTTCCAAAACGGTCTCGTGAGCATTGAGCGGTGCGGCTGTGGCTTTGTCCCTCTGCACAATTGGGCGTTTGAAGCAAGATGATGTAATTGGTAGACTTTGGGGGTAGGGACCCCAGCCTGCTTAGAGAGGCCCGGAGTCTAAAGGAGCTGGCCAGTTGGCAGGAAGGATTGTGACATCCTGGACGACCTCGTGGCTCCATCTGGATCGGGAACGTGTGAACGCTCTGAGGTCCCCCCAGGAGCAGATGGGGACAAAGGAACATCTACCTGCGGGACGGAGCTCCCGGGCAGGGCTCCAGTGGGCCCCATCGCGCCTGACGTGGGCCCAGTGCCGGGGAGGGGGTGGCACACCATCAGAGGTGACCCGCTGACCTCAGCAGGCTCTGGCCCGGCCCAGTCCCAGATGGCCGTGTGCTGGACCAGCCCCCGAGGCGGGTGGGTGCTGGGGGCGCTGGGCTGGGGCGGCCGGGCCATCCACACTCCCTGCTCAGTGGCTGGGAGCCACAGGGATTCTGAGGGACTGGGCTTTGACCTTGAGGTCACAGTCCTTCCTACCTGTGCCCCGCTGGGGCACAGGCTGCGCCCACACATCCCAGGTTCAAGTAACAACCGTGTGATCACTCTTCGGGATACAGAGAAAAAGTAGTGGGAGATGATGCTGTAGATCTGCTGGACCCAGGTCAGTACCGAAGACGCAGGCTGTACGTACACAGGCCGCATCCTCCGTGGGTCCGGGGCAAATGCACAAAGGCACTCACGCCTTTGTAGAAGCCGTCCGGGCACTGGCCACTGCCCGGTGCTGTAGGAGCGGCCAGGTCGCAGGCTGCATCCACCGTCTCTAAGCCCTGGTGAGCTGAAGGTCACACACACTGGCTCTCCTGCCTGCACAAGACCAGCCCAGGCTCGGCCAGCTCTTGCGCTGGGCTCCTCGAGGCCAGGGCAGGGTGTGGCTTTGGTTCTGTCCGCAGTCAGCACTCAAGTGTGCCAGGCCAGAGTCCGTGTCTCCCTGGAGACCGCCTGTGGCTTTGGCACTTGTCAAGGGCTGACCAGCCCTGGTCCCCCAAGGGGCCATGCACCTTGTGTCTGGGCGATCTGCTGTGGAGCTGCCCTTGGGCCCCACTGGGCTCTGCAGGCAGTGGCCCCTCAGGCTTCTTGGTCCAAGGGCTCTGGCCCAGTTGCCTGTGTGGGTGACAGCTGGCCTCATGGTTTCCTGATGGTTCAAATTGAAGTCTCGTTACTGCCTCTGCGTGTGGGAAGAAGCCGCCAGGCAGGTAGGGTCAGTGGGGCACAGTGGGGAGACTGATCACATGGGCAGCATCCTCCCACTTGGGGACAGGGACACCTGGGGCCCCACCCTGACCCCTCGGCCGGCAGTCCAGGCTACTCACTCGGAGTCGGAGCCCTCAGCCTGGGCGCTCCCCACGCACACATTCATGGCCACCCCGTTGAGGTGCTCTCGGCCTGGCTCCCTGCAGGGCGTCTTGATGGTGATGACACAGTCGGGGGCGTGGATGCCGTCCCCAGAGCCCAAGGAGGAGGTGCGCGAGGACGCGGGGCTCTGCTCGCAGTCGGCCAGCTTTTCCCGCAGCCGGCACTTGAGCGGCTGCTCAGGCAATGGTGGCGGGTAGGTGACCTTGTTTTTCAAGATGCCTGGAGGAGAGAGGGCCCAGTCACAACTGGTGGGCACTCGTGGGGGTAGTGGCCTCAGGTAGGCAAGGCAATCGACAGGGCCCAGTGGTCACCTCTGCCTGCCTGGGCCCCATCCACTGGCCCCAGGGCTGCCCGCACCTTTCCTCTGCTCGGGCAGCTGGGTGCCCAGCACAGCCGTGGGCTTGGCAGGGTCTGCAGGGTGGCTGCCGCAGTGGTTGGCCTGCTCTTGCCGGTGCAGCTCCACGCTGACCGTGGTCTCCACCCGCAGTGGGGGCTCAGGGCCTGGGTCCTCGCTGTCGCTGCCTGCCAGGCTGTCCTCGGGCCAGCCAGCCGGGGTGTGGTTGGCCAGTGTGTTGGCTGAGACAGGAGAGCAACACTCAGCCTGGCCCTCTGACGGCTGCACCCCAAACATGCTGCGCCTCGTAGGCCCCCAAAGTGGGCCCAACCCCCCTGAAGGTGAGGAAACTGAGGCCCAGAATGGGAAGCGTCCACCCTCCCAGGGCACTGATGCCAGAAACCACACCCGGCTCTTGCAGTGACCTGCACAGAAGGCCCTGCGGTTTCCTGGCTCCCCTGGGCCGAGGGTGTGTGGCCTCATGCCCAGAGCTCCCCAGGCTGACCCTGAGGAGGGGTCCCAGCCCGTGTTCCACACCCCGCCCTGGCCAGCTTGCCGCTCACCTTTGGGGGTGCTGTGGACAGGGCCCCGGGCTGGGTCCCACTTGTCCTCGGTGTCCCCGCCTTCGTCCTCACTGTCAGATGAGTGTGAGGACGCGTAGGAGCTGCTGTGCTCATCCAGCGACATCTCGCTGTCCGAGTCCGAGTCGGGGCCTGGGGGCACGGGGCAGGGTAGGTGGCTCAGGTGCAGGTCGGGTGTGGCCAGGCCGCCCGGGCTCCCCAAGGGCGTGCATCCACACGTGGCCCAGTGCACGTGGGCAAACAGGAGCGCGTGGAAGGGCACCCGTACCATGGGGCTTTTTGGAGTTCCTGGGGACGTAAGATGAATCCGGCTCTCTGTGGTTACCACGTGCTGGTCCCGAGGACACGCTGAGCTTCTGCACCCCTTCATCCCTGGGGAATGAGGGGTGGGCTCAGGGCTGTAGTCAGAGGGACAGACACTGGCCATTATGGCCACATGGGCTGCAGGAGCTTTTAAACCGCCCGTGCTCCGGCACAGAGCCTCCTGGGGAGCATGGAGCACAGCAGGGGGCCTCCGGGGCTGCTGCCCTGGGCCCAGCCCCTCCTCCCACTGCACCACTGCGGGGTGCTGACCTGGCAGTGCTGTCCAGCGAGGCAGTGGACTCGCCCAGTGCCGTGCGCAGCATGTCAGGCCCCTCGCTGTACGTGTTGTTGCAGTTGAGGGAGCGCTGGGGGAAGGGCAGCAGGTTGGAGGGCAGCGCCGGCCCCTCGCCCGCCCCAGACGCATACCCGGGCCAGGCCCCTCCCGGAACATAGGAGAGGCCACACGGAGCCAGCAGGAGCCTGGGCAGGCCGGGAAGCCCGGCCCAGCCTGGGGTCAGGGCCTTGTGTGCTCGGGGCCACTGCTCCTGGGCCAGGGGTCCCAGCCACCCTGGCCCTCATTTCCCCTGGAGAGCTGAGTCTTCTTTTCTCAGGTGGCATCAGCTCTGGGACATGAAGCTGTAGCTGCCCCTTGAGGGGAGAAGCCAGGTGGCTCCAGGCCCCAGGGTGCCTACCGTCAGCAGCGTGGCCCTCGTGGTGGCCGACTCATCCAGGTGCAGCTTCTTCCCAGCAAGCAGGGCCCGCAGGTGCTTCCGGACCTCCCTGTTGAGCACGCAGTGGGACAGCAGGACGAAGAGGCCCTGGAGGGAGGGGCAGCGGTCCACATCCGGGCTCAGGTCCCCTCCACGGCCCCTCCCCTTGCTAGGCAGCACTTGGTGTGGCCACAGAAGGCCACCCCTTTTCCTGGGGACCTAGTGGGACCGTGCTAACCTGGTAGGCAGGGACCTGGCCGCCTTCCCAGTGGCAGGACTGAGCATGAGGCTTCTGCCTCGCCCCCTGCACAGTACTGTCCCAGACCGTGGCCCCTGGGTGACAGGGACGCCTACCTGCAAACAGCTGAAGGCAGCAAAGAGGTAGTGAAAGCTGAGCGTGTCGCTGTTGACAGCCAGCAGCCCCAGCAGCCAGGTGGCGCTGACGAGCAGCAGCAGCAGGAAGGCCGTCCTCAGCAGGGCGCTGCGGGAGGTGATCAGCTCGGCACTCCTCCTCCCCACACTGCAGCCCCCTTCCTTCCCTCCTCCCAGCCCTTCTAAGCACCTCGAGGAGGCCGACCAGGCCCTCTGGGGCGAGGCCGCCAGCGCGTGCTGGTGGGGACGGGTGCCTCTCCCCAGAGTATCCAGGTCCTGAGGCCTGGCATGTGGAGGCCAGGAAGCAGGTCTGTGCGTGCGCACACGTGTGCGCATGTGCACGCTGCCTGTGTGACTCCTAACCTCCCTGCACTAGCTGTGCGGCCCCGGCCAATGACGCCCGCCACAGCCTCCCTGTCAGTGACAGCAGGTGACAGGCACGTCCTCTCCATCTGTGGGGCTGTGAGGCCAGGGCTGTTGGGGATAGAGTGGAGACCAAGAAGGAAGGACAGGCCCGGCGGGAGCAGCCCTGCTCCGAGCGCCCTCTTGCCCTCTACGGCCCATTTCGGACCCTGCTCCCTTCTCCTGCTGGGGACCCCTCCCCCACAGCTGGCCTCGTCTCCCAAAGCAGTCACCAGCCCCATGGCCACACAACGGCTGTCCTCCTCCTACCGCACCTCTGTTCCCCCAGTCCCCAAACTGGGCTGGTTCCCTCTGTGCTGGGCTTCTCGTGCCTGGCCCGTGCCCACCCTGGCAGCCAAGCTCCTCACCCCCCACGCCCCAGCCACACCAGGTCACTGCCCAACCCACCTGGCCCACATGCAAGCTGAGGCCCACCCTGCCAAGGGCCCTCGCTCTTCCTCTGCCCTCCCTCCCCCGTCCCCACAGCCTGATGTGTCCCAGGGCAGGAGGGGACAAGACCTGCAGACCCACAGGCAGAAACAACTTGAGCCCTAGTGCCTGCCGGCCCCACGCCGACTGCCTCCCAGGCTGAGTGCCTGACCCAAAGGTGGCGGGCCTTCCCCGGGGCTCCGCACAGCACAGCAAGGGGACACTCGGGGGTCTCAGGCCCAGGTTCAGGTCCAGTCCCAACTCACCGGACCCCCTTTCTCTCATAGTAGTGGTGCTTCCTCTGGCAGGAAACCTTCACAGACAGGACAAAGATGACTGTGTTGATCTGGAAGAAAACCAGGTGGTCGCCCCTTAGGTCTCACCAGACCAAACCTCCAAATGCTTCTGCAGCTCTTCATGCTGCTTCCGGGGACCAGGGGCCATCCTGTGCCCCCAGCTTGCCTGTGTGTGGACCTCCTGGGCCCCAGGGGACATGAAATGTGGCCCCCAAATCCACGGATCTGAGGATGTCCCCAGGGTGGGCTTGGTGACATCACTGCGAGATGAGCCCTTTCCACCCACCCGGCCCTTCCGGATCCGGGCTCCTGTGTTCCCATCTGGCCCTGGCACTCACCAGGATGACCGCTCCGATGGGCCCAGCAAGGCTCCAGATGAGCGAGTCGTGGAGTGATAGCCAGCAGAAGTCGGGGTTCCCGTAGCCCTGGGGGTCCAGGCCCACTGCCAGCCCTGGGCACATGGAGAGGAGAGTGAGGGCCGCACACCTGAGGGCCACCCCACCCTAGGGCCGGAGGGGCGGGACCACACCTGATACCCTGCATCACCCTTCCAGGAGGAAGAGCAGGGAGCCCAGGACACCCAGAGCGTGCGCTGCCATGGCCCCACCAACCCACAGGCAGAGCCCGCAGAGGATCAGAGCCAGGAGGGCGGTGATGCGGGAGACGGCACCTTCGAGTGGGGGCGCCCTGGCAGGGCTGCTGGGGCCCACCCCAGGTACCAGGCAGGAAGGAGCCAACCAGCCAGGTGGGGCCAGTGTCACCTACGGGGCTGGGTGTGAGACACAGACCACACACACTGCATCACACAGGCGCACGGTGTCCTGTCACCTAGGCAGAGCCTTCCTAACCGCTGGTGACAAGCGGGGTGTGCCTGGGGCTCCCTCTGTGGCTTCCAACACCCGCTGAACCATCCCATAGCCCCGTTTCCTCCACCTAAGACCAGGACTTGAGGCCAGTCTTAAGTCCGCCCTCTGGCCTGGGCACGTGGGGCCGCTTCTGTGGCCTCTGGGCACCGTGTGGTGCCCCAGCACCTTGTCCCAGCCTCAGGTCGGGCGCCAGCTGGCCACGCTCCTGGCTGGGTCCGGGTGTCACCTCCCCACGTCCGCCCTCCAGGCGCAGCACTAAGGGCTCCTCCTCCCAGAAGCCATGCTGGGCAGGCGAGAGTGGCCTGCCTGTCCTCTGTACCCTCTTTGGGACCTAGTGTCAGGTGGGTCGCTCAGCTCCCTCTGCCCTGGGGGGGCAGCTCCCCAAGGACCAAGGCCTTGCTTCTGCCCTGACTGCTGAGCAGGCCTAGAGTGGGGCTGGGCATAACGGGGGCACCACCCTCGGGGCAGAGGCGAGCGGGGCACGGAAGGGTGCATCCGCTGGTCCCAGGGAGACTGGGCGACGGGGGCTGCAGTCACCCAGTTCCCCTGGGCTCAGGACAAGGCTAAGACCACAGCCGGCACGGCCAGTGCCTTCATCTCTGGGCGCCTCGGAACCATTTTAAGATCACTTTGAGAGACGCGGTGTTTTGCAAACAGCCAGTTTTAAAGCAGTTGGAAACTCGTGCTGTCCAGATTCGGATTCCGAAGCCCTCAGAGGCAACAGCTTCCCACACGTCACACAGGCCGTGGGGGTGGCCGCTTCCGCCTGGCGCCAAGAGGCTAAGGGGGATGCTGAAAAGACCGTTTCCGAGAGCCCAGTTCTCAGCGCAGTGCTCTCAGTGACCCCTCCCGAGACGCAGCCGTGGCTCTGCTAGGTGGGGAGAACGTCCGCACCCCTTAGGCCGTGCAGTGGGGTGGGGCATCCCCGGCACTGCCACCTTAGCTCACGTTTCACATCGAGAAGTCTGCACTTGCTGCCTTAAAGGCCCCACTTCTGTGACCATAGAGCGCTGAGTTCCCGAACGCACACAGGTGACCCCTAGAGGCTCCCGGGTGGAGCAGAGAGGGCTCAGGAGGCTGGGGACCAGGGGGCCTGAGAGATGCTCCGGGCCTGGGGACAGGAATGACCCTCCGTAGTGCCTGTGGCCCCAGACTGTGCTCAGATCAAAGGAACCAAGGGCCACCAGTGAGGGTGGAGCTCGGCTCTTCTGTGCACAGAAGAGGGGACCTTCCTCAAAAGGAAGCGAATGCCGACTTTCTGATTTAGTGAAAGGCACGTGGAGGAGACACTGGCAGCCTCACTTGCGGGTGTCCCCAGTGTGTGGGGTCAGGAGGGAACGAGCAGCTGGCTGTCCCTGCGTGTGGGAGCTCCGGTTCCTGGACCAGCAACGGTGAGCAGGGGTCTACTGGAAATCTGTACTTCCACGCAGGCCACCACAGGGTGCGGTGGGTCCTCACCTGTGACAATGGCCGGGATGCCCCAGCCCACAACGTAGTAGAACCGCATGGGCCCGGCGTCGATGTTGCGCGCCTCGGTCAGCATGCGGTAGACGTGCAGGCCCTCCACCAGCGTCCAGGCGAAGGTGCTCATGTAGGTGTAGTGCAGCAGGATGGCGACCACCGTGCAGAGGAACTGCGCAGAGAGGCCGCGGTCACACCGGCCAGCCTCTGACACGCTGGGGTCGAGCTGGCTCTCGGTGTCAGCCGGGGCAGGAGGACCACGGTGCCTCAGGATTTCAAGGTGGAACCAAGGACAGAGGGGCATGGCACAGGCAGCTCCCTTTCTAATTAGAGAAGCTGGAATACACGCTGCGTGATGGCTCCAAAAATGTAAATACCAGCATTTAATTTAAAGTTGAAATACAAAAAACAAAACCACTAGGCTAGACCTGCAGCAGAGGGCGAGGACATCTTCATGCAGTGACCTCACTGTGCAGTGAGAGTAAGTCCTCAGATTTGGTGCTGGACAGGGATGAACGCCGCTGTCCTTAGCTGGTCAGGCCGAGGGCCTCCCGCTGGCCAAGAGCCAAGAAGAGAAGGAAAGTATTACCCGGAGTGGCCAAGGGCAGCACCCTCCCTTCACAGCAGAGGGCCACCCTGCCTTCGTGGCTCAAAGCTTGTGTAAGGCCAGGCAAAAGGCGGGGCGAGGAGCACAGGGTTCAGGCTCACCGATGTCCAGCGTCGGAGGCCCTTCCCTCACTTCCGGGACGGGGCTTTAAGATGTAGCCTAGAGGGGCTTCAAGAGGGCCTTAGGGAGGACCAGCCTGCCAGGGCCCAGACCAGTCAGTGGGGAAAGCCCGGGAGGTGTCCACCCAGGGGCCAGTCGGGGGCATAAACACCAAGGACCTAGGACCCTGTCTGGCCCCCAGCACAGCGCCACCCTGGCCACAACCCCAACATGAGCCCCATCCTGTGACCACGCCCACAAGCAAGCCCCGCCCACAGTGCTAAGTAGCCTCCCATGCTGGTGCAGAGGCCTGAGTGTCCCACACCTGAGGATGCAGCAGAGGGCCACCACCTCCACCCCGCCAGGGAAGCACCTTTGCTTGGGCAGGTGCCGGGGCAGGTCAGCACCACAGGCTGGCCGCGCCCCTGCCCTTTTCATTTTGAGGCCAGATGCGCCAGAAATAGCCCCAGGGCAGTGGGAGGGAAAGGTTTGGTGATGGCAGACCCAGGGAGCAGGAGCCGGAGGGAAGAAGTGACCTGATGAATGGCTGCAGACAGGACACCCTCACCCTAGGCCCGCCCAGGAAGCCAGCTGCGGGCCGGGACGGGCCTGCCTGGTGACCCCGTTTCCTGGTGGAAAGCGCAGGCGGCTTGGGCACAGGAGGAGGGTGAGGAGTTGGTGGGCTGCCACTTCCCATAGTGCACAGAGTAAACCCACAGAACTGGGGCTTGAAAAAAAGCACAGAAACTCGGCTTTCTCCACGGCTGGGTCACACACGGGGACTCAGCACCCAGCGTACTGCGGTCTCCAGCGCACAGCAAAGTGGACTCGGAGGGAGGCACAGTAAATCATTTCAGCCTGCCAGGGCTGGAGATGGAAAACCTCGCCCAGAGGTAGGATGGAGTGTTGGGAGAAAACTCACAAGGACCAGGCGTGGTGCCAAGCCCCGGGCCCTGAGCGCGGGCTTCCTCCTGCTCTGCTCTGCAGCGCACAGCTGCCCGGAAAGCGCAGAGCGCTCGGAGCAGACGGGCGATGAGTCAGCTGCAGGCCGGCGCAGTTCATGGCGCCCCTGTCCCTCCCTCTGCGCCCCTCCAGCACACTGTGCCCCACAGATGGCCGAGACCTGCAGGTGGAGGCGAGCCTGCCTCGTAGGTGTGCGAGGGGCGCCTCCCAGGGTGCCCGCACTGCCCAGCACCTGGCCTCGAGGAGCGTCGGCTGGGGGCAGGGGGCCAGACCCTGCTCATCAGAGGAGCCCCAGGGTGTGTACTCTGTGCCAGGCCGTACTTCCTGTGGCGCTGCTGGCAAGTCACCAAGTTCAGCACCCAACACCCAGCACCCTGCCACGCGGTGGTGCAGCCAGAGGGGTGCGGCTTCCACTGCTCTGCACAAAAACGCCAGGACCAGCTCGCTGGAAAATGCTCTCTCGACCTTTTCCCTTGGGGGGCAGTTTTAGGGACTGCGCTCAAGGCCTCCACATCTGCTCAGGCTACTGAATGGCCCAGGCTGCGCTCACACTTGCATTCCTCCTGCCTCAGCCTTCCCTCAGGTGCTGGGATTGCAGGTGTGCACTGCTCACCTCACTTCGTTTCCCCCAGGGCCGTGCACCCTCCAACAGCTGGGGTCAGCACATGACTGGGGTGGGTCCCTGCAGGCGCTCCGTGGAGCAGGGGGCACCAGTGGGGAGCACGGGGTGTTTCCACAGCCCTGGATGCCGCGGGGATGGGGTGAGCACTCAGTGCTGGGTGCATGGAGACCACAGGCTGCTGCGCCAGCGTCCCCAGGGCAGAAACGCCGGCTCTTCCGTGATGGTACAATCCCCAGGGCGCCCGGAGGGTGCTGGCCACGGGGGCTGGCTCCCACTTGCTGTCCCCAAGTCACAGGCTCAGAGGCTGAACACACTGGCGCTATGTGTGCAGCGCTGGGAGCTTCCAGAACCCCTATGAGCCCACACTGCACCCCTGCATGTAATCAGGCCACGTGGGAGCCGCTGTCTCTGCCTTTTTCCCCTCCTCTCTCCGCATCTGCCCTCTTCAGGGTCTGCCCTCCTGTGCCCAGGCTGCTGCCGGCTTCTCACACAAGGATCGTTAACGACATGCACCACCGGCGCCTCCAGGACAGTGCCTGGCACCCTAGGACTTGGCAGATGACCATCATTTCTGATGACCTGAGTGTCCTGGCCTGGCACAGCAGTCCCTGCATCACTCGCCAAACCACAACAGTTGTGACACCCCTACCCCAGCCCCTTAAAAAAGCAGGCAACGTTGGGCACAGTGGCGCACACGGGTAATCACAGCTGCCCCGGAGGCTGAGGCAGGAGGATTCCACGTCTGAGGCCTGTGTGGGCCGCTTACTGAGACCCTGTCTCAAAACATAAATAAAAAACGCCGGGGACACAGCTCAGCTCTAGAGCAGCTGGGAGCAAGCCTAAGGCCCTGGGTTCAAGTCCCAGCACCACAAGCGAGAACTTGCCCGCTGCACGGGTCTCCCAGGAAGACGGAGAGGCGGGGTGGCACGCGGTGATACCTGGGACGCCCCGGCCAGGCAGAGGGGCAGAGGGCCTCACCGGGTTCTCCGTCTGGCTGATGCCGACCACAAAGACCAGCTGGGAGGCGAACAGCGCCGCCGTGAGGTTCCGGTGGATGCTGTGCAGGTTGGAGCGCAAGGTCCGCGCCAGGGTGAGCAGGACAAAGGCCAGCAGCAGGGCCGCCAGGGACAGCGCTACAGCGGCGTGGGTGATGATCTTCAGGGGCAGGACCTCCCCGTGCTGCGGGTGGGGCGGGAGGAGGTGAGGCCGGCTCTGCGCTACCCGCTACCCGGCCTCCCCTGCACAACATGGAAATCGCGGCCGACCACCGATTTGCGGAGACTGGCGGCACCAGTGTGGCTCTGACGCAGCACGGCCCTGGGTCCCGCAGGCAGCAGCAGCGGGGACTCACGAAGGCCACTGCCGCCACGTGAAGGCCACGTTTACATGAGAAACCTCACTATCCATCCTGTTGTCAGGGGTGCTGTCCACCCTAAGCCCCCGCAGAGTCCCTCCAGAGGGACCCAGGGTATACAGAAGGCCCCACGTCAAGCTGGGTGCACGCCTGTAAATCCCAGCAGTCGGGAGGCTGAGGCAGGAGGATCACTGTAAGTTTAAGGCCAGCCTGGGATACATAAGGAGTTCAAGGCCAGCCAGGGTATTATGGGACTGTGCATTACCCATGGCTAACAGGTTTTAATGGAGCGTTTATTTCCTGGCAGGGTTGCTCACCAGTGGCTCAAGTGCACCGTCTCACATGCTTAGATGGGACCTGAAGGAAAATACTACAGATGAGGAAACTAGCACTTCTGAGCCTGCACAATTTGCCAGTGGCCACCCTGCTGGATTGCGGGTGACTTGGGACCTTGGTGACACTGCATACGCCGCTGTCCCTGGCAGGAAGTGGATGGAATCTGGACAGCTGCTCCGGTCTCCGTCGTAGCTCCTGTTGGACCGACTGACTCTTTATAATTTCCGGACCCCTCACCCTGCCCCATATCTTAAAGGCAACAAATGCCTCTTTCGCTGCGGTGAGATCCGCGTTAGTTGCACTACTCGAGCTGTTTCCGGTGTGCACTGAGGTAAAGGATTCACGCCGGAAGCTGTTTCCTGGGGCCTTGCAAAGTGTCACCTGTGTCTAGGAGCCCGCAGCTTGGGACACAGACTCTGCTGCCTGTGGGGTAAGAACTGTGAGATGGAGCTACGCACCTGTGGGGTCCTGGGAGGCCAGGGCTGGGCAGGGCTGAGGAGGCCCCGGGCCCTAAACTGCACCTTTGGGGCCCGCTCATGGGCCCGGGGTCCCCAGGAACCCGAAGCACCTCCATATCCCTGCCTGCCTGGGGCTCGTGAGACCTATGGCTCTGAGATGACTCCGGGTTCATTCCTGCTTCCCCGGCCCCCACCTCCAGGGCCTCTGGACCTGCCCAGTGCTGGCCAAGACCACTGACGAGTAAGGCCCTCAAGGCCACCTACACAGAAGGGTGGGCCAGGGCGTCACCTGTGTGTTGCGCAGAAGGCCACTCTCTTGCTCCAGTCTGAAGGCTGACACACACCTCCCTCAGGCCCAGGGAGGTGGCAGGTGGGGACACCCTGGGTCTACTCAGCACTACGCAATGCCTCCAAGCAGGGACCTAGGTCCAGGCCCCCCACCCAGGCCCCTCTGCCAGATCCCCACATCCTCGGTGGCCACACACATTCCCAGGCTGCTTGAGATGCCAGAGGTTAAACGGGACCCCACTGTTGCTGGGGGCTGTGACCCTTTCATCCTCAGGGCCACTGCTGAACATGCCAGTGTCTACCAGATGGCCGGGGACCCTGCTTGGGGGCTGGGGGGTGGTATTCCAGGAGCTGCAGGTCTTAGGTCAGGGCCTGCTGCTCACGTTTAATATGCACCCCAGGCTTTTAGAAAAGCCTCATAGCTGGGTGTAGTGTCACATGCCTGGAGTCCCAGCACTCTGCAAGGCTGAGGCAGGAGGGTTGCAAGCCCCAGTTCAGCCTGGCAACTTAGTGACTTAGTAACTAAGACCTTATCTCAAAAAAAAAAAAAAAAAAAAAAACCACATCAAGAAGGGGTGGGGACATGGCTCAGTGAGAAGGCCCTGGGTTCAATCCAAAATACCAGAAACAAAAAACAAAACCCTGCCTTTTAATGGGGTTTTGCCAGGTACAGCCTTACAGATGCCTGGAATATGGTTTCTAGTCCTTGCGTTTGGTTTGCTCAGAGGGCTCAGAAGGATGACGCGATTTGTGCAGGGCGGGCCTGGATCTGGCTGGATTCCGGCGTGCACAGGGCTGCGGCACCCCCACGCAGGCGGCCCTGGGCTGCCCACCTCACGCCGTGAGACATCCATGAGCACCGCGCAGCTGGTCACGTGGCTGCACTGGCAGGTGACGTGGGTCCGGTTCCGGGACACAAGCTCGCAGCCCTTGGCCGACCACCCGCCTCCAGTCCCTCCGGTGCTGCAGGGAGAGGGGCGGAGGTGAGATGGATCCCCCAAGGGGGCCCTGCTTGCTGGGCCTGAGGTCTCTGAGGCCCGCTGACCCCTGATAGGAAGGGCCAGAAACACAGCAGCCTCTCTGCGCCCCGTACCGTCCATGCTGTGCCGAAGCTCGGGCTGCTGTCACCAGCCCCCAGGGCACAGCTACCGGGGCGCTGGCACCATGGAGACACTTCCCCCCATAGCACCTCTGCGGTTCCACGTCAGATGCCGTCAAGTGCCCCATGGCTCGAGGCATTGGCCGTGGCGGCAGCAGCCGCTTTGTTCCCAGCCTGCGTTTGAACCTCGGTGACTTCAGAAGTAATACCTGACCTCCCGGGCACTTTCATCTCCGGATTGCCCAATGCTTTACGGGAGCCACCGGAAGCCAGGGCTCAATTACAAGTCCCGAGTCAGGGGCCCCAGGTAAAGAGTGTTATGAGGGCCCTGCCCTCCCGGCTCTGGGAAAGTCACAGAACCTCTCTGATCCTCGCTTTACTCATCTGTAAATTGGGATGTGACGGTTAACAGTTTTCCAAGAGTGTCAGATCTGGGGATCACAGGGGTAACATTAAGCAGAGGGCGGATCACAGAGTTGGAGCAAACTGCCTGGATTCAAACAACTGGCCATAGACAGCCGGCTGTGCCCAGGAGCCGCCGGGCCAGCGTGCCAGACGCCTGCCCCTCCCAGGGACAGGGCTCCTTCACTCTGCTTTGTAGGCCTGGAGTCTGGTACCCTCCGGACACTGCACTGGCTGCTCGTTAACAGCCTTCAGCCCATGCAGGGCACAGGCAGAGACATGCACCGGGCAGGCGCCCACCTGCCAAGCCGGGCCAGCCCCGCATCCACTCCCGTCCGCCGCTCTGTCCAGGGGACCACGACTCAGTGGGGGGCTCAGGCTGATGCCCCAAATCTGGGCTCTGCCCAGTGCAGGGCCACCCAGCTCCACTTACGTCCTTCTTCACGGTGACCACAAAAGGGAACACACAGGCAGAGGAAAGGCGAGCACCCTGCAAAGCCCAGCGGCACCTCGGGCAAACCCGCAGCCACAAGGCCAACACGCAGGCCAGGACCCTGCTGTCCGCACAGGCCCCAGAAGCCGGTCTCACAGGCACAGGAGGACGCCCTGGGCCGAGTCCCTTCACATGCTCAGCTCTTCATCCCGGGGCTGGGGGCACCACGGCACAGCTGTGCCTGGCACTGCCCCGCCCCTCACTACAGGGCTGACAGCTTCTGAACCAGGCCCAACAGACCCGGCTGGGGCAGAGGCTTCCTGGGCTGGGGCTCAGGGGACAGCAGGGCTGCTCTGGGGGTCTCCTGGCTGAGGTCAGGGACCAGGACCGGGCCTCCAAGCCCCACTTCCTGTCTGTCCCAGCTGGCCCAGGATGCCTCTGCAGGGACTGGGCAGTGGCACCTGCTGCATTGAGGGGGCCTGCCACTAGGCAGCTTGTCAGATGCCACCCTGTGGAGGTGCGTGCATGGCTGTCCGTGTGCACGTGTCACATGTGTGTGTGCACGGGGTGGGTACTGATGCCCTCAGAGGCAGAGTGGGGGGCTAGGAGGGGAGCAGCAGACAGGACACACGTGTCGAAGGGACACCATGCCCAGGGACTGAGGTGCGCTGACCTCTGCACACCGTCACGCGCCGGAAGCACAGGGCCTGCCTCCCCGCAGGTGCACCCCTCGCCACCTGCCCGCACCGCACTTACTCCAGGGAGTGGTTCCAGGACACACAGACGGGCTTGCTCCGCTCCTCTGTCTCCAGCAGGGCGAACTCCAGCAGCACCGGCCGCTCCAGGGAGCCGGGGCGCGGGGCCCCCTCGCTGTGCACCATGGCGCTCACCACCGGCGTGTTGATGACCGGCCGGCTGGGCAGCCTGCGGTGGGGGAATGCGGTTAGGCTGAGCTGGCTTAGAACGGGGGCATCAAAGCCACATGGACACGGGCCGGACGAGCAACCCGGTCATGGTCTGTGCTGGGAGGACAGGTGGCCCTGTCACCTCGGGGCCAGAGCTGGCTTCAGAAACTTAATATACAGAGAAGACAGGTGCGGGAGGACCTCAGCAGCCCAGGGCACACGGAATCGGGGACACAGAGCAGGCACGTGAGGCATCACAGAAACCATCACAGCCCTGGTCACCCTGTCACGAGAGTGGCCCCAATTAAAGACTGCAGAGGTCATGCAGAGAGTCTCTGTGGGTTCTGGTCACTTGTCCATGCAATGGGCACATGGTGCTGGGCCATCAGGGACTACCCATGACAGCCTGGGAAGGGCACGGGATGGGGCAGGACGGGTCACCCAGAAGCGGAATGGCGAGCAGGCCCTGACGGGCAGAGCCAGGCCCCCCAGGGTGAGCAAGGCTTCCGCTCCTGGCAGGGGGCAGGCTCGGGGCTGCTGTGAGGATGGGGGTGACCAGGACCTGAGCCCCGGAAGCCCCAGGCCCTGTGGAATTGGCCCCGCCCTCTCTGGGCTCTTGCTGCCCAGCCTTACCGGAGGCTGCGGCGGTCAGGGTCATAGTGCTCGGGCAGGAGCTGGCCCAGGGTCCGGTACACGATGACCAAGGCGACTGCAAACTGACTGGGGTCATCAGGGTGTCTCCTGTGCCTGCCGACTGGGGCATCAGTCTCGGCCCCAGGTGAGGAGCGTGTCATGTGTGGCGTGGCCCTGTGGAGACCGTCTGCAACCAGAGACATGGCTGAGACTTGGGAGCACTGGCCGCGTGCCCCCCCCATGGCTTCAACTCTGCTGCGCCTCTTAAAACCACAGGGTCCGACAGCAGACAGGACGGAGGCTCCCCGTGAGCCCCACACCAGACTGCCTCCCACTCTGGCACTTCCTCCCCGGTGTTCCTAGGGACAGGGTCTCAGGGAGATGTCTGCACACCCATGTGCAAAGCAGCACGGACCACCACACCAGAGAGGAGGACGCAAGGAGCCGGCACGAACTCGTGGTCCAACCTCACGATGGGACAGGCTCGGCCTTGGGAAAGAAGGGAATTGGGACATGCCACCCTGCGGGCGGACCTCAAGGCTGTCACTCCACGCAATAAACCAGTCACCAGACGACAAACACTCCACCCCACGCCTGTAGGGACCAGTGGAGTCACGTTAAGGGAGAGGAAGGACGTGGCTGCCAGGAGCCCGGCGGGAGCGGTGGGAGCCGAGTTTGGTTTCGGATATGCGGGACCCAAAGGCTCTGGAGGCGGAGGGGAAGCGGCAGGGATTCGCTCAGACCTCGCTGGACCAAAGGTAGGCGCATCGAAGGTCACACAGGTGCCTTCAGCACGGTGTTCTTGAAAGTAACAGAGGTTGCGTGAGGCAGTCGACGCCTGCGACCTCAGCCACGGCCACGCTGGACAGCAGGAGACCGGGACATGTGTCTGGAGGCCTGGGCCTCTGCTTTCACCGCACACAAAGAGGGCCTGTTTTGGGGTACACGAGAGGCCATGTGCGTTTCGGGGTGCACAGGTTAGAAGGGCTCCCCAGTAAGACTAGCAGGCAGGCAGAGGGGATGGAGCCCAGGTCTAACGCTGACCTTCCCGGCTTCCAAGTCACAGTGATGGCGAGGGGACAGGAGGCTGCCTGTGACAAAACTGTGTCCCTTAGGACAGCATGAGGTGGGACAGGGTCCTCCTGTGCCCTGGGTAACAGGATGTCCCACGGCTCAGGACAGCCAGCTGATCCACAAAGTGCCACCTCACCAACGGTGACATAGTGCTACTGCGCCAGCCAGCTCTGGCATCTCTGCACATCAAGTAAGACATGGAATAAAACGTCCCTGCTACGAAGGCCAATGGTGGCTGTCCCAGAAGGACAGAGAGCAAGCTCCTCGCGGGCACTCAAGGACACAGGGCGGACAGCCAGGGCCTCCACGGAGGCTGACACGTGACAGGGCTCTCTTCAGGGAACAGTGGAAGGGACACACAGACAAGGGTTACCCACGTGTGCACACGCACGTGAGGTGCACACTCGCATAGGTACACCCACAAAAGAAAGAGTCCTCTTCTAGGGAAAGGTGCGAAGAACAGACACAGGCACACGAGCGTCCCCACGCACACGCAGCCCCTGGTGTGAGCACCGAGCAAAGCACACGCACAGCGTGGAGAATGCCCCCCCACCTGGGCTCAGTCCGTCTGGAAGACGGGTCAGCAGGAAGCTTGGTCCTATGGGGGGAGACCCTTGGGTCACCTGAGCACCTGACAAACTCAGTCCCTAAGAACACTGCAGACTTAAGTGGCCACTTGAGGTACCAGACGCCTCAGGAGTCTCCTGGGAGCTGGTGAGAAGGCAGCAGTGCCGGCTGGCCACTGCGACTGTCTGTGGGGCTCGGCCACGAGGCACCCTGCTCTCCGTCCCAGCATCCCTGGGCCACGGCCCCTGCCTCCTGGACGGGCAGCAGGGCTTCCTGGGAGAGTCACCTTTTTTCTCCAGTGGTTTGAAGACATCAGCGGGGAAGGACACAGAGGACTCCAGCTCCCGGGGGAACTCGTCCTGAATGTCCTCGAAGTGCGGCACCCTGGCACCCGTGAAGTTGAACTTGTCGAAGACATCCACGGCGAGAACTGGGGACACAGATCCTTGACTTGCATGCGGCCACCGAGCCTTCCTGAGCCTGTGCCACTTCCAAAGAGACTAAGGCTGTCCCTTCCACGTGACTGACCATCTAAGAAAATCTACTTGTCTCTCTGTGTGTCCTTCAAGGGTGACACTCAGGACACCTGGGGCTGACGTGGGAGGGGTTGCACCTGAGATTCAAGTCCCTGGCAGGCAAAATTGGTGGGGCAAGCCTGGCTGGTGGCGCGACTGTGAGTGGGCACAGTCCCCCGGCGTCACCACGGGCACCGGGTCATGTCTCTGCAGCCTGTCCAGGTGGCAGAGACAACTGCCACAGAGTGATAAAACAGGAACTGTACCCCTGAGCTGCCTAGCAGCACAGGCCAGGACTGCCCTCGCCTTCTCCTCATGCCGTGGAGACAGCAGTCACAGCTGCCTGTGCCAGGGGACCTGCAAGTCATCCCCTTCAACCTAACACTGCCATGGGCAGGGCATCTGGTCTGCACGGCAAGGCCTACCAATGGCCAAGACACCAGTGTCAGGGACAAAGGCCGGTTGCAGCGTCCTCTGAGGGTTCCAGCAGAGCTGCCATCACCCCCAGGGACCTGGGGACTTTGCACTCATCTTGTCTGGATGGGGCTGGGCTTCCTCTGCCCGCAGGACCCTGACCTAGTGGACCTGGATCCCGGGCAGCAGGGTCCTGCCTCCATCCTGTGCTTGGGGTAACACAGCCCTGGTGCTGCTTTGCTGACGGCTCTGCAGCTGCCCTGGGGTAAGGGAGGGCACATCTGTCCCCACTGCCCGGGCACTGGCTGGTGATGACCTGCACCTGTCCTTACCATGTCCCACCTGTGTCTGTCCCCATGGCTGTGACCCTGGGGGGCTCGGTGCGCCCCCAGCCCCCAAGCCTCAGCTGGGTCTCCATGCTGGACCCCACACACCAAGGGCAACGCCTCTGCCGCCTCCGGCCCCAGGATGGCCGTGTGGGTGATG
This sequence comes from Dolichotis patagonum, assembly GCA_004027295.1. Lineage (NCBI taxonomy): Eukaryota > Metazoa > Chordata > Mammalia > Rodentia > Caviidae > Dolichotis > Dolichotis patagonum. The sequence goes on along the minus strand of PVJX010001783.1, from coordinate 42,363 downwards.
GTGGAGCGTCCTCCCTGGGGCCACGGCCACGGCCACGGCCACTCCTGCCATTTTACAGACACCAGAGCAGGCCAGGGCCAAGGGCTCTCCCACAGCTCAGCCTGGCTGGCTGCCCGCACTCACCCACGTTGGCCGTGACGAGGACGAAGGGCCGCAGGTAGGTCCTGCGCAGGTTGCGCGCCACGTTGCTGAAGTAGGCCTCGAAGCGCCTCAGCAGCTGCGCTGCGCCTGCCTCACCACGCTGGATCTGCTCCCACGCGGCCCTGGTGTCCGGGGCCAGTAGGGAGCTGCCCGTGTGGACGACATCCTGGTCAGACAGATGGACAGCAAGCGCTCAGCCTTGTGCCACTGGTGGCCAGGGCACAGAAGCCACGCAGGCAACTCAACTTCCAGGGCCAGCTGTTGGAGGGAGCCCTGTGGGGGTGTCACAGCCGGTACACCCCAGATGCTAAGGGGACACTCGCAGAGATGTCTCTGGTCACATGGGAGCCTAAGGACGCCTCTGGAGAAGGCAGGTGACACCAGGGCCACGCAGGAGTGTGGCAGGGCCACACAAGAGCCACGCAAGGCTTCCCTCCGACACGTGGTCAGCGACTGGTGTGACCCCACATCTGTACACCCTGGAGGGGCCCTGGGGTGCGGGGGAACCACGTGAGATGGACCAGGGGGAAACATGTCTGCAGAGGGCCAGAAGTGGGATGCAGGCCCGTTACTTCCAGCTGGGGTCTGCATCCCAGTGAGGAACCTCACCAAACCCAGGTGCCTGCGTGGACAGGGACGAGGGGTCCTGGAGCTCAGGACGAACTGTGGTGGTATCTAGCTAGACGTCCACCAAGGCCCGGGCACTCAGGCAGGACCCTTGGAAGGTGCTGGACCACGGGGCTGAGGGCTGACCCGCTGTCAGGAGGCAGAGCCCGGGCAGCAGGGCGCTGGGGGCCGCTCTCCCTTCCTGTTCCTCCCTGCTTCCCGGCCTCCGTGACGTGAGCGGCTGCCCCCGGCCAGACCCTCCCACCGAGCTGTGGGCCATGCACGGACCGAGAGGACGGGGACCTCGAAGCTGCGAGCCCAAATAGCCCTCCCCTCATTTAGTCATCTGAGTGTTGGGTACTTGTTTGGGTGAGGAGGACCGTGACTAAGACAGTGGCTGTGCGGCACTGTCTGGGGCCACCCCCGGAGCAGGTCACAGAGCCCAGCCAAGGGCACCTCCCGCCTGTCAGCCCCACAGGCTTCGCTACCTGGACTTGGGACGGAGTGGGGGCTTTCCCGGAGCCCACCGCCAGCCCTGCCATTACAAGCGGTGCCCCCCACCCCTCCAGGGCTCAGTGCCTCAGTTTCCCTTCCTGTCTGGGTAACAGGACCTCATCTCGGATGGTGTGGAGGACTGCAGGGCCAAGCCACCTAGACCACAGGTGCTCACTGGTCCCCACTGTCAGCGGCCACTGCAGTCACCGTCACAGCTGCAACGGCACCTTCCCTGCTCCGTGGGCCATACACGAATGCCCGCCCATGCCAGACACATGCAAATGGCACCTGGGGTGCCGCCTACCTCGTGGAAGTCAGCGTCGCGCGTGGCCGCCAGGTCAAAGCCCTGCTGTTGGCTCTCGTGTTGCAGGACGCGGGCCAGCAGCTGGTAGGCCGTCCGCACGTCGTTCCCGAAGAGTGCGCCGCCCCGCCGAGTGGCGTTGCGCAGCGCCTTTGCCAGCCGCAGGGCCTGGTCAGCATCCAGCCGAGACTCGTTGCGGCCCAGCTTCTCATTCTGGAATAGGGGGCGCCATCTTGGGGTCTGCGCACTGACTGGGTGGCCCTCGGCCTTGCCCATCACTCAGACTCCTGACTTTCTCTCGGAAGTGTCTTCTGGGAAGGAACTTTGAAACCCCAAAGTCCAGAAAAGGCCTGGGGCTGGGAATGGGGGAGGAAAACGAAGGCCCAGGGTGCTGGGAAAAGATGGGAGGGCAGAGCAAAAGGACAAAACACGGCCCGAGAAGGCAAGACTCAGCCCAGCCTGGGTAACGTAGTGAGACTGTGTCACAAATAGCGATGGGCATGTAGCTCAGTGCAGTGGCCCCGGATTCAATTCCCAAGACCACACATGCACGCACGCACACACACCAAGCTCAGAGAGCAAATGCAGGGAACACAGGACCCTGCGTTTGCACAACCAGGCAGAGCCAGATCCAGAAGGGCCAAGAGCAGCGGTGCTGGCGGCCAGCTCAGAGGTCCGGGAGGCGGACCTGGGCCCGCTGCCGCTTGCAGACCATCAGACCAGCACCCGGCAGCCCTGCACGACACCCTGGCACGCCTGCACATGCACACACACAGTGGACACACCCAAGATGGACACACATGCACACACGGTGGACACATGCAGTGGACACACACAGGGTAGACACAGACGGTGCACACGCTTCCACAGGCCCAGCCTACCGTGGCTCTGAGGCCCACAAAGGAGCCGCTGGTGCAGTTGAAGAGGTCGGCGGGCAGCCAGCCCCTCTCCCCGCTGCAGTGCCGGATGGCGTTTCCTGGGGCGGAGGACGAGCGCGTGTTCACAACTGAAACCCAGCTGCTGATCCAGCTTTGCGCTGCAGCCTGCACGGGTCTGAACCCAGAACTGAGCAGGGCAGATGCCCGGCCCTGAGACCAAAGCAAGCACCCAGCGTCCACACCGGGCCATCTCCAGGCCTGCTCTGACATTTACCACCGGCCGCCGATGCCCAGCAATGACAGGCAGACACCCAGGCACGACGGCGGGACCACAGCCTGCCAGGCCACTGTACATGTGTCCACCATGTGTGCCAACCCCTAAGCCCACCCCGGAGCCCTCCAGATCGAACAGTGTCACCATCCGTGACACGAGAGTGTGACACTGAACAGTGAGGTGACCTGTCCAGGTCCCCAGGCAGGCAGCCGAAGTGCCCTCAGGGCACCAGCTGGGGTGACGGCATGATGCCCCCCACCACGTCTGGCCCCATCATCCCCTCGTGAGCTTGCCGTCCCCATGGAGGACACGGCACACGTGGAGAGCATCTCAGAGCTTCCCGGAAGGGGATCACGGGACTAGGTGCCCACCCAGTGTGCTGCAGGCCCTGGGACTTACCCACGGATCCCTTGGGGCACGGCACCGCAGCTGGCTGCCCGAACTTGGTCTGCGGCCACCAGATGCCGGCCTCAAATGCTCGGGGACATCCATTGTAGATCACTGGGTGCAGAGGACAAAACCTGCTCAGCCAGGGTAGTTCTGCATGTGGGGCTGGGGCTGGGGCTGGGTCTCCCCTCCCCTCCCCTCCCCTCTCCTCTCCTTCCCCTACAGGAGCCCTCCCCCAACCCCAGACCTTCGCAGCCGAGCGAGGTGACCTCGGCAAAAGGGTTGTCACAGCGGTTGCACTGACGGCCGATGACACCGGGCTTGCATGTGCACTGCCCAGTGTCCATGTCACACGCACGGCTGTGGGCCCCGTGAGGGAAGCAGTCACAGGGCAGGCAGGCGTCCTGGGCTGGGGGCTTGTAGTAATTCTCCTACAGGGCCAGAGGCAGCACGGTGACCTCAGATGCCCCGGCCTGGGAAACGCATGCTGTGTGACACCCAGGCTCCCCCAGGGCGCCCAGCAGGTGGCTGCCAGCCTGACCTCCCTGCCCATGTCCCCTGCCTGTTGGGCCACTTCCCAGGCCCCTCAGAGCAGGACCGGAGAGCGGAGGAGCTGCCCAGAAGGACCTCGTTTCTAGCAAAGCCGTCCCAGGCAGCTGCAGGCTGTCCGGAGAGGGGTCAGACCCAGCCAAGTAGAGACAGAGGGGAGGTGGCCCTGGAGCCTTTTCTTAAAAATAATGAGGAATCAGCACCCCAGGGCAGCTACGGTGGTCGAGGGCACCACTTTTGGGTTCAGAGCCCCAGGTCCGGCCCAGCCCTGGCCTGGTGTCCCCCTCTTGAGTTGGGACAGGCTGACAGGCAGGCTCGTGGGCCACCACCTGGGACATGGTGACAGGCAGGGACAGGGGACCACATATGTGCAAAGCCCTGGCGAGCAGAGGCTGTGCTGTGGGTGGTGAGCCCTGGGGGTGTGGTGGGTGACAGTGACCTTGCGACTTGGTCCCGCACTTCCTGTATTTCTACGTTCTTGGAGAAAGAAGGCACTGGGTACTTGTGCAGGTACTGGGTGTACCTCACAGCCTCCCTGCAGCCACCGCAGGTGCCCAGACACCCCATGGTCATGGCCCCGCCCCCCTCAGAGAGCCAGCACCTCGGGACACGGGGCCTGACCCAGGGTGAGAGGGACGTGGGGGGACAACCACGGGGAGCCCAGAGTGCCTGCTCGGATGGCACACGCCCTGGCTGAACCTGCCTGCCACCCTCCGACTGTGGCATGGGTTCATGGACAGTCACTGGAGGATACCCGTGACAGGCCCCTGGGCTGGGCAGTGGGCTGGGAACATGAGACCAGAAGCCAGGCACCACGGCCCCTTAGGACGGGGCACCAAGTCAGCCGAGACAACAGCTTTGGGGCACGTGTGGAGTGCGCATGTGTGAGGCTGGAACAGAACCCAGGGCCCGGCACACGCTAGGGACACGTGCTGTCCGGAGCCACAGCCCCAGCCCTCCCTCCTTTTCTTTTCCGCAGTACTGAAAATTAAACCCAGGGCCTTCACACTGAGCTACACTGCCCGTCCTTTTTCATTCTGACACAAGATCTGGCTAAGCAGTCCAGGCTCAGCTGTGATCCTCCTGCCTCAGCCTCCCTGCATGCTGGGATTACAGCCAACCTTCACAGAGAGGGTGAGGCAGCCTGGTGCGTCCATGTGTGTGTGGATGTGAGTCCAGCACAGGCCTCATGTGCACATGAAGGCATGGGTGTTCACGGACATGTAGGAGTGCGTGCACATGCAGTGGCCTGGCAGTCTGCATCCCCGCGGATGGACTCACCTTGCACTGGCACTGGCCATTGGTCTTGTTGCAGTCAGGATCAAAGCCCTGACTGACAGCGCAGTTGCAGGGGCCGCACACGGGGTTCCCCCACCAGCCCCTGGGGCAGGGAAGGTCGATTCTGTCGGGGACAGAAGACAATGGCAGAGGGTTTGTGTCACGGGGCCCCTTGGAATGGGAGGCATCTGGGGAGACATCACCCCCCTCCCTGGCCTCAGGTTCCCCCTCCTGACCTCAGCCCCTAGCCCACCAGGCCCCTCAGAATTCTGTGTCCACTCCCAGTGGGGAGGGAGGCCCTGCGGGTGCCCACCTGTTCTCGCAGTACTGGCCATAGTGCCCAGCCTCGCACTTGCACACGTAGCCACGCGGGGAGCTGGGTGCGTGCTCGCAGGTGGCCAAGTGCTTGCACGGATTCACCTGGCAGGCGTCCACGCACCTGCGCCCAAAGAACCCTGTGGGGACAGCGTCCAGGTGTCTCCAGCGAGCCGTGGCCTCCCCAAGTCCGCCTTCCCGGCTCCAGGCTGGCAGCCTGGGCAGGTGGGAGCCGTGAGGACCACAATCGCTGCCACCCCAGGATGTGTGAGAATCAGGGACCCGCCGAGGATGACTTCCGCGCCCTCCCCCAAATCCAGAGATGTCCCGCGAGTGAGATTTCAAACACTACCGGTGAGGTTTTCATTAGTGACAGTGCGTGCCATCACGGCACGGCCCAAGTGTCACCCCAGCCCCAAACAGAGGCCAGGATGTGTGCGCAGGGGGCCTTGCGCAGGGGCCCCGGGACGGTGCCGCACCTCGGTCACAGTCACAGGCGTAGCCGTCCCAGGTGTCGCGGCAGCGGCTGTGCTGTGGACAGGGGCTGGAGGCGCAGGGGTCCTCCGTGTCGCAGCCGTCCTTCACCCTGACCTTGAGGGCGTCCTTCATGCTCAGGGTGGCGATGTTGGTGGACGTCTCACCCATCCTCACTCCCTGAGTTTACAAAGGGGAGGCGGACTCAGTCCCAGGTCACGGGGCTGAGGGACCCCAGAGGCAGTGGGAGGCTAGGGAGACCCCAGCTCCCCCAAGCCCGCGCGAGGCGTTCTGCAAGCTGGCACTGCCGGGGCGGCTCCTCAAGTCCCAACTTCCCGGGGGGCACCAGTGACGTGGGTGTTGGGCTCAGATCCCGCCAGGCTGGACCCCTGGGGTTCAGTTCCCTGCCACAGGGGGCTGGGAGTGAGCACCTTCCTGGGGACAGCTTCCTCAGCAACTGCTGGGACCCCCAGGAGGAATCATGGGACTGGTTTATAGGGACCAGGTGGGGCATGAGGCTGAGGGCCGGGAGGGTTTGTGGGACCAACCTGCATGCAGCCCCGGAACCCACGGCGCACGGACACCTTGTCCTCAGACAGGCCCCCGACAGCCACGCTGCGCATCTTCAACCCTGGGAGCTGGTTCCCGATCTGCACCGTGTTCTGCAAAGAGGAGAGGCTAGGGGGCGCCCTACACTCTGGGCAAGGCTCACATCCTCCCGCTCGGCCTCTCAGGTGCCCCTAAGCGTGTGCGCCTCAGGGGCTGCAGGCTGCAAACCTGGTCTGGCTCGGCAGCCACTCAGAGCCCATCTAGGGCCCCTGCCCATGGGGACAGGTGTGCCTTGGTGTCCCTCAGTACCCTGGGCCTGGGCTCACTGCCCCCTGCTGTACGCGCTGCCCAGCACACAGGCGCGGTGCCCTATCCCTCTGCACCCCAGAGGCAGTGTCCAGGACACAGCTGTCACTAGAGCCAGCGTCATGCTAAGCAGCCCCATCAGCAGGTGCCCATGGCACCAGGACAGGGACACAGGTGGTGACATCCAGTGCCCACTGCAGGAACTGAGCACTGGGATGTGGACGTGACACAGACTCCACTGACTTCAGCGTCCTGAGAACCCTGAGACCCAGACTCAGGAGACCGGACAGCGTTCCCCAGTCCCCGGCCCCTGCAGGTCCCAGCGCGGGAGGGGTCACCCCAGTGCCGTGGGCCCGACAGAGGGGTCTATTCCCGGGAGGGCCTTGGTGCCCACTCACCTGGTCCACCCCATAGTCCAGGGTCATGACCGCCAGATACTTGACGTCCTTGCCCTCCTTGGCGCTCCTCAGTTCTATCAGCAGGTGGTGCCACTCCCCGTCGGTCACTCGGGACCTGGACAGCTGCATGGACGCCACGTCGGAGGGGCCATGGGACACCTCAAACTGCACATAGCTGTTCAGGATCTACAGGGGGAGGAGGACAGGCTCACGACTGGTGCAATAACCATGGAACAGAACATCCTCTGCAGGCGCTTAGCTGATGGAGCCACGTGGACAGACTTCTGCCGTGGCGCTGCGTGAAAGACAGACTGAAAAAGCCGGCCAGGCCTCGGTCTGCTGGGATCCAACCCACCGTGCCTAACACACCTGCGAAAACAGAAGTCAGCACTGCAACAGACCCGTGCCAGACAGCGCCCCGGGCGACACCCTGATCCTATTCGGCCTGGCAGAGGGCCGGGCAGCCCAGACCAGCTTCCTCTGAGGACGTCCAGGGAAATGAGACGGGTCGGGATGACTGCTGCACCGGGAGACACAGGCAGTATCACAGGGCCACAGCCCTAGAGGAGGCAGAACCTCAGGGGTGAGGATGCCCATGGCTGCCCCGCATCGCCAGCTGGTTCTGGAGGGCAGACGGGGCTACAGCGCCGAGCAGGGCCTCCAGGACCTGCCATGGGGGCTGCGTGGGCTTCCCCAGCCCCCAGCCGACGAAGAGACCAAGCACCGTGCAGAGCGCACGCCCGGCTCCCATGCACCTCGCCCTAGACTGCATGGCTTATTCTGGGGTGGCGAGGGCCCCAAGCTGCTGCCACGGCAAATGTGGAGCATAATGACACTTCTCCCGGCTTCCAGCTCTCTCTGGGTTTTTAATACAATGTCCAGCACTCAATAAAAATGACCATGTATTCGAGGGGACAGGGCAGTATATTCAAACAGCAAGAGAAAGGAGACAGACCCGGGGAATCGAGACAGCAGAACTAGACCCAGACTGGGTGAGAGCTGTGGGAACCACAGAGGTCTGCAAGAAACACAGTGTTCCCTCTCACTCAGGGTGCCAGTGTTCCATTTTATCCGATAAGGATCCAGCTATTATGTTTACACTAAGTAAGAAAAATCAAGACAATTGTGACTAACCTAAGATACTTGTATCTAACATTAACTTCCATTAAAAGGCACACAAGATTTTAAAAAAACTATTAACACACTGCTTCAAAGAGACACACCCGGAACATAAGAATATAGAAAACGCTGAGCTAAAAGGATAGAAAAGATACCTTACCAGAGCGCCACCGAAAGACAGCTGGTGCAGCTGTGTTACAATGAGACAGAGCAGGCTTGAGGCCAGCACCACTGCTGCAGACACAGGACTTTCCTAAGGCCGCAGGGCCGCTGCCTGCGAAGACGGAAGAATCCTAAACTTGAACGCCCTTAAGAACACAGCCTCAACACTACAAAGCGAAAACAGATTTCCCAAAGGGGGAGGTCTGTAATCGAAGTTGGAGGTTTTCCTCCCTCTCTGCTTCCTTCCCTCCTCTTTTCTTTGTGAGGCTGGGTCTCTCTAAGTTTCTAAAGGGCTCTAAGTTGCTGAATTAGCCAGGGTGGGCTCAAATGTGTGATCCAGGGGCTGGGGACATAGCTCAGCGGCACAGTACCTGCCTGGCAAGTGCGAGGTTGTGGGTTCGATCCCCAGTACGCCACCAACACCACCACCAGAAAAAAAAACCTTGTGATCCTCCTGCTTCAACCTCCCAGAGCGCTGGGGTGACAGGTGTGTATCACCAGGCTCCAACTAAACTTACAGATTTATACTCACTTCTTTTAGTAATTGGGGGAAAAAAAGCAAAAAAAAAAAAAAAAAAACACAGAACATTTGAACACCACGGTTCATGAACCGAAGCTCCTGGACATACACACAACTCTGCCCGGGACACCTGCAGCCCCACCTTGGCCCACGCACACGGAATAACCACGACGAGGTCAGCGGTGAAGCAGTCTCAGCAGACTTCCAAGGCCTGACATCACACACACAAGTTCTCTGACTTGCAGTTCTATGCCGGAAAGAACACCAAAATGACTTACTAGAAAATACCTCACGCTTGCCAGCTCACCCTAGGCCCCAGATGACTTCATGATGGAAACTGCAAAACATTTGCCACTGAATAGAAAGGTACAACCACGAAGAACGGAGTCTGAGCTTTGGGTCTCACTGAGAGCCAGTTTCAGAAGGCAGCTTTGCACCTTTCTGCAGCTTGTTTCCTTTGCTCTATGGAAGGGTACTCTGGGGTTGTGAGGAGAAAACTTCAATCAGGACACAGAATTTGTGATACTAGTTTATGATGGTCACGTGGAGTTAACACAAGAAAGTGCAGAAACCTGTCCACAACACCAAAGACCCAGAATATTCAGCCAAGGGCCTGGATCCCACAGCAATGCCCTGCATGCGTCCAGCGGAAGACCTAGAGCCCATGACAGTGCCTCCCACAAGTCCCATTGGAGGCCTAGAACCCATGAAAACGACTCATGCCAGTCTGTCTTATGGATCCACACTGGGAAGACCCAAAGGTCAGCGGTGGAAGCCAGGAAGTCTGTGCCAGGGGGTGAGGAGCTGTGCTGGTAGGTTGAGGGTTCTACACTGGAGCGGAGAAGTGATGCTCAGGGACCAGGGCTGCCCTGAAAAGCACCACGGCCACCCTCAGCGACACGGAGGTGCCGAGCTCCTCCGACAGTGAGAACAGTGGAGTACCTGCCAGGAAGCCAGCGTGACAAGCTTCCTCTGGAGATTAAAGCACACGTCTTCCCCCCAGAGCCAGGAAGCGATGCTCGACGTGAGGACCAGAGCCCCCCAAAGTGAACCACAGCCACTGTCACCAACGAGGTCCCGAGCTCCTCTGATGACAGTGGTCACGCTCACCCTGGGGAAGCCAGCATGACGAGCTCCTCCAGGAGAACCAACGGCTGGAACAGCAGCACTTAGAGAAGCCACAACGCTGTGCCCTTCCTCTCCACATCTCCATTTATGCTGGCAGCTCTCCTCGGGGGGCCATCCATACTCAGCTCCATGCTGATTTAACTCAGCAGGTGTTAAGTTGACCACAGTTTTGAATCCATAACAAGAAGTGTCCCTCGCCTCTCTCTTCCACTGCCCTTGCCAATAAAACTCAGAAGCCATTAGATCAACAATAAAAATGACACTCTGTCTACACAAAGGCGCTATGTATAGCATCAGCCCCAGGACTCGGGGCGGCACCTGAGGTCTGGCCCTGGATTTAGGAGACGCGGCCAACAATAGCAGGGTTATCCCGCTCCACAGTGCAGGTGGCTCTGGGCGCCCAAGCACAATTATCCAAAGTGTCTGGGTGGGGGATGACGCAGCCTTGCCTAGCCTGCTGTGAGGTTGCAAGGCGGGCACCCAGCCTGCCATCTGGGGGCACTCACAGGACTGGCAGAAGTCACCTGGAGCGTTCCTGGAGGGCCTGGCAGGCCACCTATGGGAACCATTCCAGGCCACCTTCTCGGGGCGCACCGGGGTTGGCAGGAGCCAGCACAGTTTCTTCCTTTCTACCCGAGTCACAACAGTGTCACCACTCAGTCAACCTGGGTTGGCACGTGCTTCTCCTGCAGAGATGCCACCACCAGATGGCAAGCTCTGATTCCTCCTGTGAACAGAGGGCAGGGCTGCGGTCCTCCACGTGTACCCTGCACTGTCCACACGGGCTGGGCAGGGCTGGCCCATGCAGGGAACTATGCAGAGCCATGACCAAGGTGAGGGCCAGGGAGGGTGCTGCCCGAACCATGCTGGTCACCTGCACAGGTTCCTGTCCCCAAGCCGGGACACAGAGCTGAGGGGAAGAGGCACCCAGACACCTGCCAGTCCCTGTCACACACCAGCGCGGCTAGCTGTTCTTTCCACAGTGCGACGGGAGGTACCCGATGGCTATGCCAGGACCCAGGGACTGGGAAACCTCGGGCCTGCACTGCCGTCTCTAGGTGTGGCGTCCCCGGGGACAAAGGGGGCTCGGGAGGGACAGCCTGTAAGACCTGTGTCACCCTGACCCCTCAGCCCCACCACAGCCTCCAGCTGGGTGTGGAGAGCCTCAGGGGGAGGACGTGGGAGGGACACGCCACATGCAGGGATGGTGAGGACCAGTGCCGGTCCAGGAGGGGGTCCCGACACGAAGCCGCCACCCAGCGCGCTGAGGCAAGAGGGCTGCTGGTCGAAAGGCAGCAGCCCAGCTCAGGGGGCAGGCAGGAGCTCAGGCTGGCGCTGCTGGAGTCATGAACGACCTGTGGGGAAATGTCGGGGCCACGCCCGACCACATGTGCCCGGGTCTGATTGCACACACACGTGTGTACACAGACGTGTGCATCAGACATGCGCACATGCACAGACAGGTGCCCACAGACGGGCGCCATGCACAGAGACACACGCATACAGATGTGCATGCGTGCACACACAAACACAGACACGCAGACACAGCCGCATGAGTGCATACTCAACAAACGCCTACAAGGGAGAAACAGAGGAGCCCAGCTGTGCATCTCTTCACCTGGGGATGGCACACGTGGCCCAGGCTCAGGTTTGGTTCCCCACGGCCGAGAAGCAGGCCGGAGAGCGCCTCGAAGCCAGCTGTCTGGAGGGAGCGCCGACACGGGAGGGGCCCTGGCTGCAGCGCTGACACAAGCGCCTCCGTCCCCAAGGCCTCCAAGAGGACGGAAACACTGAGTGATGAGGGTCTGTGGCCATAGGCCAGGGCCGGCACCTGGCGGGGGGACCCCAGGGTCCCTGAGAGCTGCACGTGTGATACCCTCCTGCCCCAAGGCCACCCCAGGGGACAGGCAAGGGCAGAGGCAGGGAAAGAGGAGGCCTGGGCCTCTTCTGCAGAGGAAAACAACTCCAGTTTCTCAGTGAACCCCTCTGAGATCTAAGTGGAAACTATTTGTGATGCAAAAGACTAGGAAAGGGGTGCCAGAAAGTAATACCAGAAGTGCTAGGGAACAGAAGCGAGGCGGAGAGCGCCATGGGGCAGAAGGGAACACACGTGAGGACACAGAGGGGCCTCAGAGCCCCAGGACCGCGGCGGACGGGTCAGGGCCACGCAGGGTGCAGAGGCCCACGCCCCACTCTCAGCCCTGCAGCGGCCCCCACCCCAGAGCGGGTGTCGGGAGGAGGGCTGGAGTGGAGTCCCCAGTGGGAATCCCAGGGGACCGAGTTGCACAGGACGCCCGAGCCGCTGGGCCCTGAATGGCCTGATTGTGTGGCAGCCCGAGAAAGCCGCTCATGTTTCCCGCTGTTCCCACTGGGGAAGCCAGGGGTGGGCGGAGGAGCGGGCGGGGTGAGTGGCAGGTGCCCCTCGATGGGGCCCTGGGAAACCCCATGCCTGCCCCCATCCTGTACACTGTGCATCCCGCAGACGCCTGCGTGGCACGGGCCCTTGCTCACCTGGAGATGGAGCCTGGACGACGTGCCAGCAGTGGCCTCCAGGAGCACGCCGTCCTCCTTCCGGGTCCGGAACATGAGCCCCAGGTACCAGGGCACGGAGATGGTGATGTCCAGGTCGCTCCAGGACACGAGGCTCTCGCCACTGAAGCGCTGGGGGTGGGGCATGACTGTGGGCGAGACGGGGCCCTCAGGACTCTCCCCCAGTACGCTGGGCCACTGAGCACCTTCCCAGCTGCCAGACCAGGACAGGCCTGGAGCGGATCCCCGGCTGCACCGAGCCTGGTATCCAGCAAGAGTCTGCAGACTCCCACCCCGAGGGCACCAGTGCCGGGCGGATTCCGGGCCTGAGCTCCATGCCCTCCCGGGTGTGCCAAGGGGCGTGCGGCTGACTGAGAAGCAGATGGCCTGAGGGGGTGCTGTGAGCCCAGCCTTCCTGTCCCCCCACACCTGCAGGACCAGGGCCAGGGCTGGATTTCGTGAACCACGGCCCCTTGGCATGAACAGCATGCAGCTGCGGTTTGGGTGGCGCAGGTGGCCGCAGGCATCACACGGCCTGCAGCGTGAGTGGCTGTGGGGCTGTGGGTTTCCAGCCCGGGCAGACCTGCTGCTCCTCTGCTCCCAGAGAGGAACGGGAGACTCAAAGGCTGCCGGCACGCAGCATGGGGTGGGGGACACAGCCTCATCCTGGAAACCCAGCGGGCTGGCTCCTGCCGCCCTGGCCCCGTGGCCTGGCCTGACCGAAAGTGGCCCTGCACAGTCATCACCAGAGACCTTAAAGTCGCTGCAGCTCAACCTCCTGAGCACTGGGCATGTTTCCTGCCCCTGAGAGGCAGCCGCTGAATGGGACACTTGGTGGCCGGGTTGGCCACACCCAGAGTCACTGTCACCTGCAACCTGAGCGCCAGGCACCAAGGGTGCAGCCGGGGTGCCCTGACCCCACCCAGGGTGTGTGGGAAGAGCTCCAGTCTGTCACAGATAAGGCCAGGGGCGTCATACACTGCCACCGCACACCCTCAGTTAGCACACACTGACCGTGCTGCCTCACGCTGCCACCACCTCTCGCCTGCCCCGCTGGACGGAACTGACAGCACACCACAGTGGCTCCTGGCCACCTTGCCCTGAGAACCTGGGGCGGCCCCAGGCCCTATTGGTCATCCAGAACAGACATGGTTGCAGGGCCCTGTGGGAGCCGAGGCCAAGGCGAATTGGGGTGCAGGGCAGCTGGCCAGCTCTGCCCAGGCTTGCGCCATAGGAGCAGGTGCCCTGGGGATTGGCGGTTTCTCAGAGCTTTGCCCTTGGGCTGCAGGAATCTTCAATACGGGGGCCCTGGGCACGCCCATGTGGGCCCAGCCTAACAGCCCTACTTCCAAGTGATGAGTGTTGCTGATTTTAAAAATGAAGAGACCAGCCAGCCATGTGAGTCTGTAATCTCAGCACTCTGGGAGGCTAAGCCAGGAGGATCACAACTTCAAATCCAGTTTGGACAACTTCGTGGCTTAGAAAAACCTAGACTTAAAAAATTTATTTTACAAAAGAGGGTGGGGATGGAGCTCAGGGCAAAAGCCTTGGATTCAACCCCAGTACCACCGCCACCAAAAAATAAAGACGCCCACTTAGTGCTGCATGGCTTCAAGCTGAATTCATTGCTGACATCCATCTATGACTGCACAGGACACAGAGGTGGGACAGGGACAGAGGCCCAGCAGCCAGCTGGGGGGTGTCCTGGGGGTGAGGAGCGTCAGGGAGCCTCCCACAGGCCGGGAGCTCCCTGGGCCGCCCTTACTTTGCTGACACTCCCCTCCCACCCGCTCCCCAGCCTCAGCCCGGGGGGGAGAGGGGGGCAGCGTGTACAGTGCAGGCCACGTGGGCGGGAGGGGCAGCGGGGCCTCACCTTGCTCACAGTTCTTGCCGCCGAAGCGCAGCGGGCAGCGGCACAGGTAGGTGCCCCAGCGGTTCACACAGGTGCCCCCGTGCTGGCACACGGTGGCCTCACAGAAGTTCCTCTGGGCGGTGCAGCCTGCGAGACAGAGGGGCAGCCTCAGTGCGCCCCAGGTCACTCACACCGGGCTCCGGGTGCCTGGGGTCGGGGTGAGTGGTCCAACCCCAGGATCGGGGTGCCCCGGGTCAGCCCTGGATGCACACCTGGGTGCCCTTGCACCCAGGATGGCACATCCCAGGATCCCCTCCCCAGCCAAGGAAGAGGAGGACTCCTGGGTGTCCCTTGTGGGCTGTCGCGCACACCTGCCCGGGTACCGTTGTTGGCGATGAACCCGGCCATGTCCACGCTCTGGCCGTCGATGGACAGGTTGCGCATGCAGCCCACAAACTGCCGGTTGCGCACGGGGAAGTCCTCCGGCAGGTTGGGGACGCCACCCAGGAGAAGGGGCCCCGTCAGGTCCAGCGACCTGGGCAGGTAAAGACGGGCTCTGTGATGTCCAGGAGAGGGGGGCAGCCCCTGCAATCAGGGACAACACTGCCCTCACGGTGCAGGCGGTCACCACGTGCCAGGGCCACACCCGGCTCTCCCTGCGCCTAGGTTTCCAAGCTCACTTCTCACACGGCTGCTTCGGGCTGTGCGGTGACCCCAGAGTCCACCCAGCCTGCTCATTCATCCCCTCTGGGATGGAAGGGGGGCCAGCGAGGGGTCACCGCCAGTGCTCTGCTTGGCCTGTCACAGAGGCCCTCGGGGAGGGGAAGGTCAGGAGGACCGACCAGAAAGTGGTGGCTGCCTCAGGCCCACAGCAGCACACTCGGACGCTCGGGTTCCCCTACGGGTGGCCCACATGAAGGCCACCTAGTGACCCCGGGGTGCATGGAGCACAGTGGCCTCACCCGTCTTCTCAGGCTGGTGACAACGGCCGTGAGTGTCCACAGCAGTGTTCCTCCTCCCTGAGTCAGGACGACCCTAGGGGACCCCCAGGGCCAGTGTAGAGACAGTCACTCCTGGGGCCCAGGGATTGTGCTTGCTGGACCAAGCCCTTGGAGTCGGGGTTGGGACCATCTCCGAGTCACCAGACCACCATCATGGCCCGGGGCCTGCCCTGGCCTCTCTCGGGGACCTGTCCAAGAAGGTTCCAGCACCGCAGAGGGAAGTCGGCCCAACCCTGGGGATGGACAGCGTGCCCCCCCCCGCACTGCTGACCCAAGGTGACCCACATGGGTGGCGGCCTCCTGGGGCCCCCGGGACACTCACTTCTTGGAGCCGCTCTGGGTGCCCTGGGCCGCGCAGCTGTAGTTCCCCACGTAGCTGCCAAAGTGCACGGCCACAGCCGTGTCACAGTCATCCACCGTCACCACGGCCACCTTCTCCCCGGACGGGCCGTGGGGCAGGCCCAGGCGGCCGATGTTGGGCTGTGCGAAGAGTAGGGGAGAGGGATCAGCTGCCTGCCTGGTGCCCTGCCTGGCCTCACCCTGCGGAGACCCCCCAACGGACGGGGCCTCGGTGGGGTCACAGTGACATTGAAGAGGAGGCGCCGAGGCTGCCGTGACCAGACAGCAGCTGCACAGCCCAGACCCAGGCCAGGGCCCCGCCTGCCATGCTGCCCACGGGGTGAGGGGACACTTGGTCATCAGAGCTCAGCCGGGCTTTTGGGCAGCAGCCCTGGACACAGCCCCAGCCCAGGTCCCTCTGAGTGCCCCGCTGCTCTTCCAGGGATGTCTGTGTCCCAGGCTCCTCACCAGCCCTGCCCAGCACAGTCCAGGTATGGACACCAGATGCTGCTGCCTGTCCCTCACTAGGCGTCCCCCGCATCCGGCTGCCCCCTGCGCTGGCCCTCAGGCGGCGGAGCCTGACTCCCCAGAAGCCCAAGCCCTCAGTGATCTCCCCAGTGTCCTTGGGGCCTGCGTGCCCCACCTCCCCCAGACAGTGACTCCCGGACCCCAGGCCAGGTGACCCTCCCAGGACCTCATGCGTGTCCCTGGATGAGCCAAAGGTCCTCCAGCCCCCTCCACAGTGCAGCCTGGGACAAGTCACCTGAGGCTACAGATTCCCAGGCCTGAAGGCTGCGCAAGGCAGCGCTGGGCCCCGGATTCTGCCAGTCCTGGGTCAGTGTGAGTATAACACAGCCTCACGATTCTGCTGTTATAAAACTTAGAACCAATTAGAGCACCCTCAGTGCCTTCCAACTGGGGAACCACCGCACACTTTGTCCACAAGGGCACCCGCCATTCCCTCCTCCACCTGTGCAATCCTGGCGGGCGCTGTGTACCCCAAGAAGGTCCCTAAGGGCTGCAGAGCCACCCAGACCCAGAGTCCTGACATGGCAGCCCCGGCTGGGTCAGCGTCATCTTCCTGGTGTCCCTCCCTCCTGGCCAGGGTTCCTGGGCCGTCCAGTGGCCGAGGGGAGGTTTTGTGTGTGCACAAAAACCCGTGGTGTTCGCCAGCGCTCACGTTTCTGCAGCCTCTTAACCTGCTGCCGCCAAGGATCCTGCGTGGGGGCCTGGGGGGCCACGGGGTCCAATTACAGTGCAGGGTGGGGCGGGGTGGGGCGCATAAGTGCCCTGGAAATCAGACCCCAGCAACAAGCCCTCCCCCAGACGTGAGTGGATTCACGCTCCGTGTCAGCAACGATTCAGTGACACTGCCGTCACAGCAAGCACAGAGGACCGCATATAGGAGGCCCTGCCACCTCTCAATTGTGGCGAGGTGCAGCGGGACCTCCATGGCAGAGGGGACACAGGCCCCTGGGAGAAATCAGTCCTGAACACCCGGACCACAACACACAGTGGCCTCTCGAGAGCCTCCGGCGGACAGCACTGGGCTGAGTCACCAGGTCCGAGAGTGGCCACCCTGGGCCCAGCAGCCACAGCTGCAGCCAGGGTCTGGGCCTGGATCCCTCAGGCTCACTCTGGGAGTCCCTGTGTCCCCTACGAACCAGGGTTCAAACCCGGGCTCCTCAGGTCATCAGCAGCACCTTCTTGGGGACATGGTCTTCCTCACGGGGGCCATGCAGATGCAGCTGCTTAGGGACCCTTGGGCACCACAGGAAGTGGAGCAAACTGTGTGTCAATCTGTCAGTCTGTCAGTCTGTCTGCTACTCCAGCCAGTGAGGGGGTGGCAACCACTGAGACCCCTCTGTGTGGCCTGGGCTTTGAGTTACCCACAAACCTGGTGCCCGAGTGCCCAGAAAGACAGGATGGAGCTTGGGGACCTGGACCGCAGAGCGAGGCTCATCTTTCAAAGGCACCGCCGCGGGGCGGGGAGAGGCTGCTGGGCAGCCTCACACTCCCCCTCAGGGCACACGCATTCATTTACACACACACATTCGGCTGTCCTCACCTGGAAGCCTCGCACGCTTGCACACTGACCCCCGCTCCCACCCATCGATGTCTGCACACTCAAGTGCCCAGACCTGCCCTCTCACCACAGGTTCACACACCGTCAGACACGCACACCTGGCCCTTGTACAGACCCTTGCACATCCTCACACAGCCGCTGACAAAGCCCTAGCCACTCCTTCGAGGACTCAAGAGCCCCTCTGTCCCCAAGAGCCTGCAGGACGTGCCATTTCCTGTCCTGAGATGGTGGGGGCGGGGGCAGGAGTGGGTTGGAGACCCCAGCGCGATGGCCAGGTCTAACCACGGTCCATCCCCTGCCCCATGCCTCAGTTTCCCATTGTTTCCTCCAGGGTGAGAGGACCTCGTGAGCTGACACACACATGCGCAGCACAAGGAGGACACACACATGCCAGCAGGCCGGTGCTGAGGGTGGCAGAGGCCAGGCCAGGAGGAGCCAGGAGGGGACAGAGGTGGCCACAGAACACTGTGCTTCAAGGTTGGGTTGGGAAGCAGAGGACAGACGGCGGTTGGAGGAAACAAACAGCCCCTCTGATAGGACAGCCCTGCTAGGGAGACCTCAGCCTGGGGACTCCCCACAAAGGGTCACTGGACACAAAGGCCTGAGGTGGGCACTGTCAGGTTTCCGGGGTGGGTGCCTTTCAATCACCCCACGAGGTCAAGTTCAGGAAGGGAAGCCAGACCTTGGGTCCTCCGGCGGGACAGGGTGGGTCCCTGCCCGCTGCAGCACGGCCACCTCTCTCACGGGGCTCACTGGCCCCCAGGCCCCTCTGCAGGCTTTTATTACCTGCCCCTGGCCTCCAAAGGCGGCTGGCATTCCAAGCCCGAGACGAAGGAGATAAGGGCCCCGGGCCCACGGGAGCCAGGGAATGCGGCCTGCGAGGCGGGTACCCAGGAGGCTGGGGCCAGCGGGGCCAGCAGGGGAGAGAGGCTGGCTCCCTCCACAAGGCCGCTGCGTTCTGGGGGTCACCAGAGCCCTTACAGTAACACAGTCCCGGCTCTCAAACCAACGCGTGTGCCTTAAGCAGGGTTCCCAGCCTGCCAGGGAGCGGCGAGCGCTGAGACACCTTCCGAGGTAGCAGGTTCCTCTGCTTGGTGGAGAAAGTTTTCTGTACTTTGTGAAGTTTAAAGGCCTTCATGAAAGGTCACTGCTGCTACTGCGCAAACTCTCCAAACACGACATTGAAACAGAAAAATACACGGCTCACAGGCACACACGTCAGCCGGTTCCTGCTGTCTCACAGGTACGTGGAAAATGGCACAGAAGTCACTGAAGGAGCAAAACACGGGCAGACACAGCGGCACACGGCTGTCACCTCAGCCTGCTGGGAGGCTGAGGCAGGAGCACTCCTAGCTCCAGAGAAACCCTGCCTCAAAACAAAAGATAAAAAAGGGCTGGGAGGGCAGCTCGGCGCAGAGGCCCTGACCGATCCCAGCCCCAGATGGGGCAGCGCTCGTCACCGCTGCTTTTTGTCTCTCCTCCAAAAGGCACTCGACATGCACCACCATTCCCCAAAGGGCTGTGACAGTGCTGCCACCTCTGGACTGCCCAGCAGAGACGGCAGCTCCCATCAGTACAGTCCGTGCTCACCGCCCCAACAGCCACGCCCAACAGCATCACCCCCTCAGCTCCGTCCGTCTCCCCACAGGTAGGGACAGCGAGATGGCGCCACCCGTGAGCTCCGGCCTTCCTCGTCCTGCCCTGGAAACTCGGGCTCCCAGAAGAGGCATCTTTGGCTCCTTTTCTGATGGAGGTGCAGTAGCCCATGTGTAAACGTGGGGTGAATGAATGAATGAATGGGGTACAGGGAAGGTGAGGCACAGCCTGTCCTCCCCAGGGTCTGGGGCTTCACTGTCCTGCAGGCCCAGAACGCTCTGAACCTGTGACCCGCACAGGATGTGAACCCCAGCCAGGGCGGAGCTATCCCCCCAGGGATGTGGAGGGCACGAGGTCCCCGAAGCTCCGGTGCGGCCTGTGGATCTCTGCTCAGTCAGCAGAGACTGGGAGGGGGATTTGGCCAGGGTGGCTGGGACCCCCTTCTGAGGGCGGGGGGCTGTGGTCTCACCAGGAGCTGTCACAGGAATCGCAGCTACAGGGTGCTGTCCCCGAGCCAGGCGCCCCTGAAGACAGCCACGCTGCTCCGCCCTGCACCCCAGGCCACCCCGCCTCCCCAGCTGACCCACTGCTCCTCCCCGTGTCTGTGGGGACGGTCCTCCCTCAGGGGGCAGCTGGCAGCAATGTTCTGGTTTCACTATGGCTGGCACCGAGTGGCTGCTGGCCAGGGATGCCATTGGGCAGAGCCCCACAGAGCCACGGGCCTAGTGTCAGCAGTGCCCCTGGTCGGGGGACATGTGGTGCCGGCCTCCCCTCCACGCAGACCTGGCCTGGACTCACCCTGGCGCTGCCCACGGCCACTCTGCATGTGTCCCGTGTCTCCAGCAGGCCACACCGCCCAGGATGGCATCAGAGCAGACACCGACCTGTCCATGGTTCCCAGGCCACGGGTTCCCTGCTGGCCATCAGGGCATCCTGGCTCTGCGAGATGCAACCTGAGGTCCTCGCCACAGTGGGCAGAGGCCATCGCTGTCTGCTGGGGTCCTCTCGCTGACACAGTCATGGCCTTAGCCGATGAGGTTCCCCGGCAAGGCAAGGGGCGCAGATGGGACCCCTGCGGGCAGCCGTGAGGGACCAGCAACAGCGCAGAGGGCCTTGCCCTTCCCTCCCTGTCCCTTCCAGGATGAGAAGCGATGCGTCCACATCGGAGCTGTCTCCACGGGAACGAGCTGCTCTGCCCCAGAAACGCAGAACGAGATGGACACGCAAGCCTCACAGAATCCCGGCAGCGGAGCCTGAGGTTCAGGTTAAGAAACGACCTTCCCTGCAGGCGGGAACCTTTTACCCTCGTGCACGTGGCCTCAGGGAAGACGCAACTCTGCAGCAGGAAGTGACCTCGAAGCCCCGGAAGGCCCGCTGCCCTGGGGGGTTTGGAAGGGGCTGGGCGGGCTCAGCCTCCCAGGCCTCCAGTGCCGACACGCTCTGTGGTTTTGCTGGCGGTGAATCAGACCAGCAGATCCTCGAGTTCAAAATGCCAGCAAGTGGAGCGGAAATGCAAAGTAAGCTGTGCCCGGTCCACTCCTCAGGGGCTGGGCAGGGGTGCCCTGGCCTCCGCTGGCTTTAGGCAATAGGGAGCCCAACGGGAAGTGAGAGGGAGGGCTGCAGGCCAGGTGCAGCCTGACCGAGGTCGCTGTGCCCACCTCCTCTCCATCCTATCTTCCTGGTCTCCAGGACTTAGGGCCGCGGTGGTCAGCCTGGCCCCGGGGCCCACACCTGCCCTGCACTTTGTTGGTGTCCTCCTGGGATCATTCTGTCTGTGCTCCATCTGCTCCCTGGTGGAGCTGACCACAAGCCAGCTGGGCAGTGCCGAAGTCCCCACAGGCCTGCAGATGCAGGAGGTCCCACAGCTTCCACAAGGGACACGTGTGGCTCTGCTGAGCGCCTGGGGGTCTCAAGTGGAAGCGACATGGCAAGGGGCCATGGGGGTGGGAGAAGCGGCACACAGCGAGACAGTCGGGGATACCCTGACACCAGGACACCCCAATGCCAGCCTCTCCACCCTCATCCAGATGCTCAATGTGCAGAGGAAATTGTCCTTAATAACCCCAAACCCCTGTGCAGGGAGGGTGCCCAGAGTAGACGGGCGGTCAGGGGGCAGCTCTGGGAAGTGGGCACACTTGGGGTGAAGGGTCGCCCCTCTGCCCTCAGGAGATGTCAGGCCCAGCTGCGGCCCCAGCCAGCTTTCTGCGAATCATCTGCACCGGCGCCACTTCCTCTTGGCATCTTCCCAGGTCACCCACTCTTGCTACCAGGGGACGGAACCAGAGACGGCATCAACGCCACAGAGACCTTCCCAAGGCAGGCAGCTCACACTCGTCCCTCTGGTGCATCCTGACCTGGGGCCGACACCTCCCTCCTCCCGTGTGTCCCCAAATCCTGCCAAGTCAGGTGCCCCCAGTGGCCCTGAGCAGCACCAAGTGTCCCTGCACCTGTATTTGTCGGAGCTGTGGCTGAGACGGAAGTCACGCAGAGACAGCCCCGCCCTCCCGAGGACAGAGGCCGTCAACCCTGTCAGTGGTCCCCAAGGCATATGCAGCCCACTCAGCACATTGTGAAGCCCAGGGCAAGAGAAAGCAAAACAACCTCCGGCCAGAGAGGGCGCCAAGGAGGAGCTGACCAGACCCTCCCTCAGGGCACCGCCACACACCCTGAGCCCCCACACACCCAGAGCCCCGGGTGCTGGAAACGAGGTGCAAGGAGGTACAGCTTCTCGGGGTCCTCCCCCACCTGGGACGGTGCCCCAGGACCCCTGCTCCTGGGACTTCCCAGTGGTCATTGTGGGGTGAGCTTGCCTCTGCGCTGCCCTGGAGGTGGAAAGGCAGGCCAAGCGCAGGACGGGGACGCCGCACGTAGGCTGAGATGCCCACTGAGGGACACGGAGAGGGCCCGGGATGACATCGTCTCCCCACTGCCGCTCAGCCCTGGCTGAAAGCTGCGGTCATCAAACCTAACAATGCACATGGTCCAGTGCCCTCCACCTGTCCCCACGGCCTGCTCCCATCTGCGTGTGCAGCCTGTTGGCAGTGTCCACCTCCGGCTTCCAGAGCCTTCGAGAAGGACCGGGCTCCCAGGTGGCAAGAGCGTCCCTCCTGGGGGTCATTTTCCCCTCAGGAGCAACATCAGGACAAAAGTCAGGGCCCCGCCGGGTCACAGGACCACGGACGCCTCAGCCTGGTGCTCAGGCCTGCGGAGCTCAGGCCCGTGTCCCTCTGCTCACACCTGCCATCCTCCCAGACCCTGGGAAAAGTTCAGACGATGTTTGTCACCCATCCATCTAGGGTGCTCACTGGGGCAAAGCCAGCCCCTGACATCAGACAGAGCTGTCCCTGCACTCAGGGGGCCTGTAGCCCTCCCAAGGTGCCGGGGCTGGGTGTCCCCTCTGGGCGCCCACAGAGAGTAGCTGTCCCTTGGGCACTTTGTGGAGGGGACAGTAGAACTATCCAACCCAGAGGGCTGGTTATGGGGTAGAAACTCCCACGAGGGTGGTGGGGGGGACCCAAAGGGGAACACGTTCTCCAGAGCAGCTGAGACGGGAAAGAGACCACAGCAGAAGACGCATCTCCCCCCAAATGAAGATGGCGTGGAAAGCAAAAACCAGATAGTAGGATGTTCAGGGCACAGGTGGGGACGGCTCGGGGACGGGCAAGGCTGGCCCTGTGCCCTCAGCCCTAGGGTGTGGTGGAGTGGGGTCCTGTGTCCACAATGTCACCTCGGGCAGTGCCCTCCTGGAGGTACAGTCCTCATGGAGGAAGCCCTGTCTGCTGTCCAGCCTTGCAATGGCCCTGGGCCCTGGGCCAAGGCTGGAGTCAGCAAGGGGCAGGAGAGGCCAGCACTGACCCAGGGGACCAGACGGACTGCTTCCTCAGCGGCTGATGAACCATAAGGAGAAACAGCGGGGAGCCCTCTGCAGGGGCGCCCAGGCACTGGGGCACGGTGCGGCCCCAGAGCTTTGCAGGATGGCCTGGCACACTCCCCCATAACTCCAGCCATGGCCTCAGCAGACATCCGGTTCAGGGTGTTGCTGTGTCTCCTTCCCGGCTACTTGTACCCTCAACGGCTTCCAGTTTCTCCCCACACGGGACTGAACCACACGGTATCAAAGCCAGCGGGGCCGCACACTGGCTAGGGTGGGAGGCTCAGACGCGTCCCTCCTACCTTGTTGTAGTACTGGACCTGCACCGAGTGCCAGCGCCCGTCACTCACGCCCCCGGGGACCTGCGGCGTCACGGTGGTCGTGGTCTCACCTGATGGGAGGACGGTGCAGAGGGGCGTGGGTCAGCAGGGGCTCGGGTGCTGCAGGCAGGAGGGGCTGCGGCCCGCCCCAGGGCGCCTGTGGAGGCCCCGCGCCCAGTGAAGGCCCTGCCCACCACGGTTGGTCATCCCTCCTGAGGGACCAAGTCACAGGTGCCTCCCCGAGCACCCGGCCCCACGGCACAGTCCCCCAGTGGCCACTGCTCAGCTTTGCTTTTCTGATTATAAAAGTAATTTTAACTCGTGTTTTTAACTGTGAAAACCATAAAACAATGCAAAGAAGGACACTCGGGGGTGGCATCTGTCCTCCCCCGTGCGTGGTGCCCCCTGGATGCCAGCACCAAACCCATGCTGCATCCTGCTTCCTCCTGGGTCGCTTACCAGGCCACACGCCCTTCCCCTCACCTGCGCCGCGTCAGGACTGAACCAGGGCCTTCACACCGAGCTACAGCCCCAGCCCTCTCTGACTGCTTTTTAAGACAAGGTTTTGCTAAATCTCCCAGGCTAGCATCGAACTTCTGATCCTCCTGCCTCAGCCTCCCAGGGTGCTGGGATTACAGGCGTGCACCACCACGCCTGGCCTTTTAAAGCCTAACACAGCAGGCTGCATGGTGAGGTCCTGAGGCCCCGGACCTGTGTACATCTTGGTTTCTGCCCCAGGAGACCCAGCCTCACAGGGGAATCTGCATTTCCGGAACCTCCCTGAGGGTCTGGCACACAGTCCTGGTCAAGCAGGGGAAAGGGAGGTGCCCCACATGCACAGGAGGACAGGGGACGCCATCCCCAGCCAGACCACATGCCATGTGGGTCTGGGGACACAAGCCCGGGAGAGCACAGCGTCTCCTCCCGGGCCTGGCGGGTTTGGCCGGCTCTTCTGGTCAGTGGGCACGATCAGTGGTGTTCCAGTGCCGCCGAGTTTCACTCCAGGCAGGAAACCCAGCCGACTGCTGGCCATACATACACAAGCCCACGGGCCGGGCCTCCAGGGACAGAGACCTGTCTATCGCCTGGCCGAGCGCCCAGCATGGGAGAGCAGGCCTCACTCAGCCCTGAGATGGCCCACTCCAGTGTGGGGCGGAAGTGTCCCCAGGTCCAGCCCACAGTGTCAGCCCTCAGGGCTACAAGGCGGCAGCAGCCCCTTAGGAGCGGGGCCTGGCAGAGGAAGTGGGCACAGGGGACATGAGGTCCCGCGTCGCCCTCCCCAGGCCCAGCGTCTGGGGCTGACCACCCACGGGCTGAAACCGTGAGCTGGCCCCATCCCTCCCGCTCCTGCAGGCACTTCTTTCCCTGCCGTGGGAAGCTGACCACCACCTCCTGGCTGCAGGAAGAATGCAGACGAGGCAGCCGAAGCCCTCCGGATGCCTGCCAAGCAGCCTCGCCATGGCCAGGCTTCGCGTTCCTGGTCTCCCCCGAGTTTTCCGTCTACAGCCCCAGGGCTGCGGCTCGGGGTAAGCGCTTCCTGGCTCACACAGGCCGTGGGCTCCGTTCCCGGCCTGGAGGAAGATGTGGCCCCGAGCCGCACCAAGCTTTATTCAGGGGTCCCCGGCCTGGCCAACCGCGCTGAGCGGCCAGGGCGCTGGGCTCCACCTTCGGAATCGGGGTGCAGCCCCAGCGCCTACCTGCCGAGAAGGTGAGCTGCACCTGCTCGCCCACCACCTCCAGCGCGATGAAGTCGTGCTTCTCGTTGAAGCGGCCGTTGTAGAGCAGCAGCGCGTCCGGCTCCTGCGTGGCGAACCTGCGGTGCGAGGGGGCGGGAGCTGTCACTAGACGACCCCAGGCCACCCTGAGGGGAGGAGGCCGGGCCAGGAGGGCGTCACCTGGGCCCAGTGCGGCCACGGTTCTGGTCCCGGCACTTTCATAATGTGGGGCTTTGACCTGATAAACAAACCGCAAGCTCTGGAGGACTGGTGGCAACTCCTGTAGGATGTGACCAATGACGGGTGCACACAGGATGTGACACACAGCAGATACACCAACCACAGACGGGCTGAGACAGTGAACACAGCAGGTGAGACTTCACCTCCTGGAACCATGCCCATGTACGGGCACCGGGACTCAGGGACACTGGTGTGGAAGGACCATCCAAGGCCTCCCCTTGTCTCCACCATCTCACTCCAGCCAAATCAGTACCTTTTTGCTCCCAAACATGAATTGAAGGGACCCCAGGGCCTTTGCACCTGCCTCTCCCTCAGCAGCTGCAATCTTCCCTAGGGTGCAGACCCTCAGGGGCACCCCCCGCCTCACTGCAGCTGAACTGTGCCCTGTCCTGTCTGCTTGTCACGTTGTTAGATTTATTTGTGAAATCATTCTGCTTCTACATCTGTTTAGAAG
Source organism: Dolichotis patagonum (assembly GCA_004027295.1). Classification (NCBI taxonomy): domain Eukaryota; kingdom Metazoa; phylum Chordata; class Mammalia; order Rodentia; family Caviidae; genus Dolichotis; species Dolichotis patagonum. The sequence continues at coordinate 16,480 of PVJX010001783.1, read as the reverse complement.
AAAGAACCATGCTCAAGGGGAGCTATCAGAGCCAGGCATGGTGGCGCACACATCTCTAATCCCAGCACTCGGGGGGCTGAGGCAGGAGAATCATTGCAAGTTTGAGACCAGCCTGGGACACAAGGTGAACTCAAGGCCAGCCTGGACTGCATAGCGAAACCCGGTCTCAAAAAAGATAAAAAAAAAAATAAACCAAAAATGGGCAGGGAGGGATGGGGACTCTCACTGGGGCGTTGCAGAGCCAGCCCCGCAGTCCTCGGTCCGCGTGTCTGTCAGGATGGGCTGGATGAGGGTCCAGACCGAGGCGCAGGTGTGAGCTCGGGGGCGTGGAGAGCGGCAGAGCTGTCAGAGCTCAAGGAACAAAAACGTCGCCCCCACTGCTCAGAAACCCTGCCACACCCCGGTGGGTCTTAGTCCCCTGGGGCACCGAGGGCCCCAACACCCCCAGATCCAGAGGCCCTGGCACTGCCAGAATGCATGTCACCGAGGTGACAGGGACCCCGAGACATCGCCCTGTGGCAGCTCAGCGGGAGCTGGGCTCAGGCAGCAGACCCAGGACTCTTCCCGAGGTCCCTGAGTGCCTGGCACAGCACGGGGTGAGGACAGACCCCGAAGCCACCGCACTGTGCAGAGTGCCGTGGGCGCTGCGTGGGCAGGGGAGGGGGCTCTGGGGCGGGGCCCAACCCCTCAGCGCCATGCTGGCTGCAGGACGCCACGGCGGAGTCACTGGGCCGTGGTTCTCTGTGGACCCAGGCGGGAGGGAGCAGACGCCCCCACTGGGGACAGAGGGACACGGAGGGCCCAGGGAGGAGAGGCGGGAAACAAGCCGAGGCCAGGCGCCCAGGGAAGCAGGAGGAGAGGACAAAGACAGGACAAGGGCTCTGGCACGGAGCCCGCCCTGAGCCCGCGCTCGGCAAACAGAAACTGGAGAGGGGAGACGGGCTGGGAGAGACAAAGCCCTGCGCCCGGCGCCGCCCTTGGCGGAACTTGGGGCGCGAGGGCCCCCAGCAGCCCCGGGGCCCAGCACCTCCCCCACCCCACATGACCACAGCCCGGGGTGCACCGGCTGCAGATCCTCCCGGGAGGACCAGCCCCGGCTGGGCTTTTGGAGCTGCTCAAGCACAAGGGGAGCGGCCTGTAAACCGCACTGCAGGAAAGCTGCCCGGGGAGACTGTCGGGGACAGGCCAGCGCATCACACTGCATGGCACACAGACAGCACCTAAGCCTCTAAGCGTCACCACATTCTCTCAGTCCTGGGAATGAACCCAGGGCCTCCACGTGGGGCTACAGCTCAGGCCTGTTTAAACTTTTTGTTTTTTTAATTTTGAGAGAGGATCTTGCTTGACTGTTGGATCCTCCTGCTTCAGCCTCCCAAGTGCTGGGATTCCAGGTGGACGCTGCCATGCCTAGCTGATTTCAGAAGTTTAATTAAATCTAAATTTCCCTGGGGGCTGTGCGTGAAAAAGCAACCAGAGCCCACAGTCAGCCTGCATCTTCGTGGTGAGACAGGACCAGGTGGACAGCCAATGAGGGCATGGGGTCTTCTCCCGACTCAAGGTCCTTTTCCTTGCCCCTCTGGCCTCCTGGTCAGCGAGGCCCGAAGCTGGCAGGCGGGAGGACAGGGACGCCGGGCCCTTGCTACCTCCCTGTCTGCTGTCACAGCTGAATTCTTGCCCTCTGCTCACAGCCTGGGGTGTCCAGACTGCTCGGCCCCAGCCAGCACCCACCCGAGCCCCCGACCGTGGCCGGCCACCCACGGAGGACACTGGCTGCCACCCGGCGGAGGCGCAGGGGCTGCACACTTACGCGAGCGAGACGGTGAAGTGGAAGCGCTGGCGCAGGCCACGGAAGGTGACGAAGGACTCGGGCGGGAAGCTGCGCGTGCTGACCTCGCAGAAGGGCCGCTCGAACTCGCCCGGGGGGCACACGCAGTGGAAGCCGCCGATGAGCAGGTTCACGCAGGTGCCCCCGTTCTTGCACACGCCATTGGCACAGCGGCCGGAGCGGGCGTTCACCTGGCAGTGCTCCCCTGGGAACAAAGGCAAGAGGTGACCAGGAGGCCAGGAGCACCCAGCGGGGTGCCACGGGCCACCAAGCCACACCGTGGGCTGAGGCAGGAAGAAGGGGACCTGGCTCCAGGCTGTGACGCCAGGCAGTGCCCCAGCTCCAGGGCAGAGTCAGGCGCAGGGGAAAGGGCAGTGCTGCTGGTGGCCCCGGGGAAAGGGTTCCCTTGAAGCCCCCTGAGAGGTCTCCCCCACTGAGTGTCAGGGGACCCAGTCTCCATCTGACCTGGTCCCCAAACGTTCTTCAGGCCAGACAAGGGGCTCCCAGGCCGAGGCAGGAAGGTCTCCTGCCCACTGCGTCCCCCTGCCTGGTGACTGCTGGCCACAGCAGAGCTGGCCCAACACTCGGGCACAAGCCACGGCCGGGCCCCTCCTGCAGGGCCTGCCCTGCTGGCTGTCCTCATGCTGACCGTGCACAGCCGGGGTCCCATCCTGCCTGTAATCTCATCTGGCACTACAGGTCCCCGAGGGAGGCAGTGCCATGCGCAGGTGCCTCCCCCAAAGCCTGGGGCGGGGAGGTTTAAGCTCCCACAGTGGGTGGCCAGGGAGGGTCACTGGCTGCCTCCCTCCAGCGCTCCAGGCCAGCACAGTTGGCTTCTGTCTCTCCCCAAAAGGACACCGATCCCATCACAGGCCTCACCGCAGGACCCAGCTCCATCTTCACTGCCGCTTGAGTCACATTGGACAGCAAGGCTTCGACCCCGGGCCTGGGCGGGCTGTGAACACACACAGCCCGGGGAATTCACACAGGACAGCAGGAGGCGTGAGGTGGCACCGACTCCACTGTCAACTTCAATACATGGAAAAGACTGAAGCCACAGGCAACGAGGTGCAGCAGTGCACCCCATACCCCAGCAGGACTGAGGCTCTGGGGTGCTGCTGGCCCACAGCAGAGATGCTGCCCTCAGACACCCCAAGGGTCCAGGACCCAGCAGCTGCCACAAGCTCAGTGACGGTGCCCTCGCTGCAGGGCCAGGCCGGGGGGTGGGGGCAGAACGGGCCCAGTGCCAGTGTCCTGAGACCCAGGCCAGCAGTCCCTGCACACCCAGCTGAGTGAGAGGACCTCAGGCTTCCACACATCCACACATCACACTTGCGCACACACCTGTGCACACCTGCGCACACACCTGTGCACACCTGCATGCGTTTTGTGACTCACCCGCCATGCGTATGCAGACCCACAGTGTCATGTGTAGACTCACCTTCACGCCCACGTTCACACGCCCACACACTCACACCTCAGCCCCTCAGCCACACACCTATGTGCACGTGCACAACACATGCACACACTCCTGCATCCTTTCACAGACCACACGCTGACACATAGCCCCTCACACTGACACGTCCACACGCGTGCTCTCGCCTCCTGCTGCGCAGTATTTGAAGCCTGCGGCCTGAGATGGATTTCTCCTCCTTCGGACTTGTCAAAGTCTCTCATTCCTACTCAAAACCAGAGGCACCTGCGTGTGTGTGCATCGTGGGCCGGGTGAGCCAGTGGGCGGCCAGGCCCAGCCCTTCCTAGAAAGAAAGGACAGGAGGGTGCCGGGGCAGGCGCCATGCTCCTACCTGCAAGGACAGAAAGGCCCTGGACTGCCCAGCCGCGTCCTCCTGGGAGACTGGAGCCTGCAGGCCAGGCTCCTGTTCAGACTCCCCACCTGCGCCCCACCAGCTCCTGTGCTTCCCGTCCTGCCCGGGCCTCGGAGGGCACTGTGGCCCCTCAGACCTCGTGCTTGAGCTGTTCCTGTCCAAGAGCACAGGTGTCCTCTCAGGGGCCTGAGGTGGGAGGCTCACGGGGAGGGCAGCTGTCACCCACACTGCCAGCACCACCCTGGAAGGGAGGATGACAAAACCACTCCTGGTCCTGTGTCCCATGGGAAGGCCACACTAACCCTAATCCTAACCCGACGGGTGAGCATTCCTGTCCCTCTGTGGCGACAGCTCTTTTGTCTCCGCCAGGTCGCTGCCTGGCCGCCATGGGCGAAAGTCTCTCTCATTTCCAGTAAGGAGCCCATCCACGTCCTGGGCCACTATGATAGATGGCCACAAACCAGGGCCTTAAAACTGGACATGCACCTCTCACAGATCTGCAGCCAGAGTCAGCAATCAAAGAGGGCACCAGGAGGACCCTGGGCAGCAGCTCCCCCGTCCCGGGCTTGTAGCCCTGCAGTCTCCAGCTCTGCCCCCACCCTGGCTGTCTCAAATCCCCGGCCTTGCTCTCACGAAGACACCGGCCACTGGACTTGGGGTCCACCCTCAGTCCATGATGATTTCCTCTCAAGAGCTCGAACTCACTACATCTGGAAGACCCCTCAGCGGAGCTGCACTCTGCGTGGACATGGGCTTTGTCCACCACAGTGACCCCACGTTTGTGCCAGAGTTGCAGCCAAGGCACCTTCTAGCCTTTGTAGACACAGCCCCCCAAGACCACAGGCCGTGCCCTGAGGATGTGCTGGCTGACTCCCCAGGCCGAGGTGCCCTGTCCCTGGGGGGCGGTGAGGCCGCTCACCCAGCTCCTCTGGTCCCACTGAGCCGGAAGGAGGGGTGCAGCAGCCAGCCAGCCCCCCCCAGCCGCTGTCTCAAGGCACCTCAAGGCCAGGCAGCCCCGCCCACAAGCCAGTTCTCCCCAGGACCCCCACATGCAGGCCTAGGTCTCAAAGCCACCCCACTCCTCGCTCCATGTGCCCCTGCACCCCCCCACCATCTCCTGAGTCCTGGGTCCTCACCGCAGTGCCACACCCAACATCACCACACCTAAGGCAGTGCTGTACCCCCCACTGGCTACTCAGTGGCCACCTCTACAGGACGTAGCAACCATGACGTGGCCATCAGTCCCACTGGCTCAGAAGCCCCCTCCACAACAACCATGCCCCACACGGGACCCTGTCCTGTCTGTTGCCGGCCTCACCCCTGGGTGTCAGCATCCAAGTCACCCAGAGGCCCTGAGTCCCTGCAGCCCCCACCCCGTGCAGGGAACCCCACCAGTGACTGCCCTCAGGTCCTCTCGGGGACCCCTGTGCCCTGTGCTCCCTCCCGAGCCACACACTCTGGGCAGCTCTGGGCCCAGGGCCTCTGCAGCCTGCAGCTCACCCCTGCTCCCCACACACCCCACTGGAGGCAGTGTGCTCCCCTTTGTCCTCCAGGCTCTGGGGGCGCAGAGCAGGGGCTGCTTGGGGCCAAGTCTAAGAACACAGGGCACGCAGTAGGTGCCTCGGGGGTGCAGGACGCTGAGAGCACACCAAGGAGGAGGCGTCTGAGGAAGGCCTGGCGCGCGGCTGGCACAGCACATGCTTGTGGGGTGAAGTCAGGAAACGCTAGGATCCCCAGTTCCCGCAGGTGATTAATACTCGCACTTAATCCCGGAGTCTGACACCTGTGCCTTCCTGCGCGGGCAGCGTTGTCGGCGTGATCAAGAATCAGCAGGCCTTTCTGTCGGGAGCATCCGGGCTTCTGGGGAACCGGGGCCACTGGGGCGTGGGCTCATCTCCTGGCTGGGTTCCGGGGTCTGCTCGTGTCCTAGGGCCACCCTACTGGCCACCTTGGGGAACCTGCCCTCACCCAAGGATGCTGCTTCAGACCCATACATGGGTGGCCAGCCACCCCAGAGACCCTGGCTTCCAGTGCCCCGGGCCACCACCCCTCCAACAGAGTGGCTGGAGACACATACACTGTCACCGTCTGTAATTCTTTCGTTTTTTGGTTTGTTTGTTTTTTGGTTTCTCTTTGAGACAGGGTCTCACTGTGTAGCCTTGGACTCACTGGCCTCAAACTCACAGAGATCCTCCTGCTTCAGCCTCTGGAGTGCTGGGATTACAGGTGTGCACCACCAGGCCAGTGGTTTGTAATTCTTAAATCATCTTACTTTAGGTCGATTCCTAGCATGGAACTTCGCAGTAAGCAAACTTAGCTTCTCACACAGCTCTTTGTGACAGCTGTTTAACGAGATACAAACGAGTTGTGCAGTCAGGATTTCGCTTTCTCGCTCCTTTGTTTGGATCTTCCATTCAGAATAAATTCGGGGTTCCCCTGACAGCCTAGCACTCTGCCCAGGGCCAAATGCTCTCAGAGTCATTCTGGAGCCTGGAGAAAGCTGCCCAGCTCCCACCCGAACCCCACAACTGCCAGAGACCCCACATACCAGGCTAAGGTCCACCAGGCAACGGGAGAGCTCAGCTCAGCTCAATGCTGCCCAGGCCTGCCACGAGCGGGCCCCGGGGCGCAGGGGACCGGGTCCCAGCCCCCACCACGGCTTCAAAGCCCGCAAGAGAAGCGCTGGCAATGATGCTACAGGAAACCTTTTTCATCCCCACTGGGCAAGGGCCTCCCCCTTGCCAGGCAAGTGCTCCACTGCTGAGCTGTCTCCCCGGGCCCAGAGCATTCTCAGCCGCAAACACGAGAGCTCTGCCAGGCTCGGCGGCACAGGCCTGTGATCTCAGCACTCCAGGAGGCTGAGGCACGAGGACTGCAAGATTAAGCTCAGCTTGCGCAGTTTAACGACGTAACCAGATCTTGGCTCAAAATAAAAACAGGGCTGGGGATGTAGTTCAGGGTGAAGGTGCAGGACACAGTCCCTAGCACTGCAAAAACAAACGAAGAGAAGAACCCAGGACTGGGTCCTAACAGACAAACAGACAAACAAATCGCTCCCAGCAGCCGGAGTGACCTCACACCCATCCTGTCACTACACACCTGACCAACGCCAGCCTTGTGGCCAGAAGGACACTGTGCTGCCTGCCTGGAGCCCGTGGCTGGCTTTACCAGAGCCACCCACCCCGAGCCCGACAAGTGCTGGGCCCCACCTGCAGCAGGGAGGAAGCGGGGGTAGGGGGGGACAGACGGACGGACAGACGGACGGTCTGGGCCTCGTCAGGGAGGGCTGGGGGTGGGGCACCCTGGTGGCAGGGGAGGCTGGCCCAGGAAGCCACTCAAACAGCCTGCAGGGACACCTGGGTGGCCCAGGAGAGGGGACAGAGACCACAGGGCCACAGTTTGCCCGTCCCCCTGCCTGACTGCCAGGAGGGCCGGGAGCCACCCCAGAAAGGAAGGGCAGATCGAGCTTTGCCAACTTGAGTGTTTAAGCAAATAAAAAGATGATCCTCTGCTCATCTAAGAAATAGCTGAGGGATTTAAACTAGAAAAACTAGAATTTCCAAAGGCAGCAAGAGCAGAGCTCGGGCGCGAGGCACAGAAGGTACCTTGAAGCAGGAAGTGGAGGCAGAATTAACACTCGACAAGGAGCAGAGGAAGAATGGGGTGGGTGGTCGGGGCCCAGGATCTCAACGTGAATGGGTGTGGTTGAGTCCTTGGGCACGAGAATGGGGACCTCAAGTCTTAACAAAGTGAAGGCAACGGAAACGCTGCTCCAGGCGGCAGCTTCAGGAGCACGAGAAACACAGAGGGCCCAAGCAGGGGGCACTGTGGAGTGTGGGAAGGTGAAGGCATCTGTCCAGAATGAGTAAGCACCCACCTGCTCACCATTTATCCCAGTACCCGCTATCCTTCATTCACCATCACCCAGCCTTTCCATCCATCCACCATCTACCCACCCACTCACTCGCCTCCCCATCTATCCATCTATCCATCCATCCACCATCTACCCACCCACTCACCCATCCATCCGTCTTCATCCATTCCACTACCTACACACCTGCTCATCGGCCACCCAGCCCCTACCCCATCTCTCCCTCCTCCGTCCATCCACTCAACTATTTACACACCCGCCCATCGACCATCTACTCATCCCCCACCACACCGAGGCTAGGTCCGGACCTGGGGCTCCCACCCAACTAAGAAAACTCCAGCCCAACCTGAAAAAGACCCTCTGGGCCCCTGACACACATGCATGCATACACACACACATCCATGCCCATGCACACCTGTGCACACACACAGGGCAGCCGCAGAGCAGCTGAGGCCGAGCCCAGCCCTCTCCTGTCTGACCACGCCAGCCCCACAGCCAAGGCCTCAGCCAAGCGGGAGGGTGAGTGGGGCTGCGCACAAAGCCTCAAGTGGCTGTGAGCCAGGTAAGGCCACGTCAAGCAGGGCAGTGCCCCTGACACACAGCTCCAGGGCAGAAGCAAGACCACGGGCTGGGGATGTGGCTCTTCTTGTCTTGCACACACGTGGCTCTGGGTTCAATCCCCAGCACCAAAAAAAGCAAGACCAGTAGAGGCTGCAGCCACCAGGCATCAGAGCTGTAGAGGGCAGCCAGACAGGGTGATGCACAGACAGACAGAAAGAAAGGACAGAGCCTCACAGTCACACTGGAGCCCCAGCTGCCCAGACAGGTGGCCTCTGCAGCACCCTCTCCTCCAGGGTCACGGTGCCATCACCAATAACCTCCCTGCAGGGCAGGCTTCCGCACCCATTGCACGGATGGGTAAAGGAAGGCTGAGAGGGTTGCATCACACAGCTGCGGAGCCAGGGGCTTGCTTGCACAGAACTTACACCTGCCCAGCATTCCACCTCCTGGAAATGCACTGGGCCCAGCACCCCTTCCACCAAACTCCCACAGCACCGCTGCCAGGGCCAGAGATACATGGAGCAAGCTCCTGACCAGTGCCTCGGTCTCCCTGGCTGTAAAACCATCCCTGTAGGCCGGAATTGCTCTCTTCGTCCCAGCACCTAAGAGGCCTCGTGTGGGGAAATGGGCTCATACTGCAAAGGGCTGAGGTGTCCTCCTGCTCCGAATGCCGCCCAGCCCCTCCGCACACCCCGTCCTGTCCCTGTTTTGTCTCCCCGCTCTTCCTTCTTCCCCATTCCTGCGAGCCCTCCCTAGGGGAGTCTCCAGCTTTGTTTGGTTTCTCACCGCCTAGTGACTCTGTGGGCACCAAGCCCCCTCCCCGATCCAGCCCGGCCCGTCCCACCTGGCCGGGCTACCAGGAAAGGCCCCAGGTGAGGCGACACCTGCTCGCCCCACCCACCGCCCCGGGAGCAGGGGAGGGTCGAGGCTGCGAGCTGTGACAGGGCGGCCTCCCTGGATGACTTCATCTGTGTCTTTGAAGCAAATTCCCAGAACTGCAGACACACCCACTGTTCCAAATACAAGTGAAAAACGCATTCCTGCGGCAAAAATCCCCTCGATTCCTGCCCAGCCCAACTCAGGGGACGCAGCTGCGCGACTGGGGGTGGGAGGGGGCTGGGCCAACGTGACTGGCACTGCAGTCCCCTGCGGCTCAGGCCACCCCAATCCCCACTCAGGCCACTGCCCCCAGGAAGGGCAAAGTCTCCAACCACCCTGCTCGGTGACCCACGCATCAGTGAGCTAACGAGCCTCTGAGAGGTGAGTCCCTCTCCCTCTTCCTGGGGTGCATGATCTAGAGGAGAACAAAGTTACCCAGACACCAGCCGACGCCCCACCGCACAGTCCCATCCTAGAGAAACGCTGCTACTGTCACTCCCAACACGACGCAGCCAAAGCCACTGACAGTAGCTGCGCCCAGGAGAGAGCAGCGCGGCTTCCTGAGTACCCGAGAAGCACGTTTTCCTCGGGAGGGATTCTGCTCCCGCTGTGAGATTTAACTGCAGGCCACGCCATGATCTTCACGTTAGTGATCCTTAGTTCCCGGGTTTAAAGACTGAGCTCAGCTTTGCTCAACACTCCGCGGCTGAGCTGCAGCCGAGGTGGCTCACGCTGGCCACTGGCCCTTCTCCTCGCTCAGGGGACATCGCTCCACAGGACCTCAGGACGCAGCTCAGGGCAGAAGCCTCTCGGCCTGTGCGGCATCTGGGGGTGGGGTCATTTCGAGCGCCAAGGGCGCCACTCTGCTCAGTGCAGCCCAGACTGAACACAGCGCCGCAGCCACGCTGCATTCACGACAGGACCAGAGGGACCCAGAATTCATCCTTAAGCCTCCCCAGGAGCAGACAGGTGATTCTGCTGTTACACCAGACATTGCTCTGGTCTCGAACCTGCACAAAACCTCCTCACCCCGGGAGGCCCTCAGGGGACGTCAGCGCCTCGGAGCTCAAAGCCAGCAGCACTACCCAGGGGCCCTGGGGCCCTGACCCTGAGCTCTGGGGAAGCCCAGCCCAAGGAGCACCTGGCCGCACGCATGGGCTGGGCATCCTGGGGTGCAGAGCCGGGGGACAGCCATGGGTACCACGATCCTCAGTCATACTATGAGGACTGGGGTGATTTTCTCAGATGCTCTCAGTGCAGACAGCCACCCCAGGGTCCCGCACAGAGGTCAAGGACAAACTTCACCTTAATGGAGCCAACCAGGCCCCTGACCACCCAGATTCAGGAAGGACAGTGACACACTGGCCACTCCTCCCTCCTTGACCCACACGCAGCTGCACGGAGCTTACAGCAGAGCCCTCCGGCCACAGGAAGCTGCACTGGAGGGCATCCATCAGCACCAGAATGGTCAGTCCCCTACCCCGGCTCCCCAAGATGGAGAGGGTAGAGACGGGAGGGGACAGCCCCATGGGAACACAGGACAGCGTGAGCATGCCAGCTCCCTGCGGCAGTCGAGGGGACTCAGGGTTCCAAGAAGGGAGCCAGGAGACAGGCAGGGGCTCGTGCCTTCCAGCTCAGTACTGAGGCAGCAAAGCCGGCCCTCTGACCACAGTGCAGGACGCGTGGCTGACCCCATGGATGCACCCTGGCCACGCGGGAAGGGGCAGCGCTCCTGACCCTGTCTCACTGCACACAGGGCCTACCGTGTACACCATGCACCACACACATGTGCCACACTGTGTGCCACACATGTGCCACACACTGCACACAGCGCCTGCTGTACGCACGATGCACCCACCACGTGCCTCCCGTGTGCCCACACCACTCTGGCTGTGAGAAGGTCCTGGCATCGCCCGCACAGGTGTCCGGGACAGAGGAGAGGAAGGAGCACCAGGGTTGGCACGGCTCACAGATGCACTGGACCTGACCGTACACAGTGGGAGCACTCTGGGCACTGCAGGGTGCTGAGCTGCACCCCAGACCTCCCACCTCGGCCGTGACAACCAAAGCCATCTCTGGATATTGTCCTATGTCCCCTGAGCGGCAAAATCACCACTGTGAAGAGCCTCTTGGAAAAATGCTTTCATGTTCTGACCCAAAATTTCTCCATGTAGCAAATGGGGTTACAAAGCCAATGTGGGAGCTGAGTGAGAGGACACAGGCAGCGTCGTCCAGTCTAGCGACCAGCACAGCGACAGGCTCGGGGAGCCTGTGGTGCAAGGCACAGGGAACTGCAGACCTGGGAGCCTCAGCCCTGTGAGCAGAGCCAGGCGCCAGCACAGCCTGCAGCGTTCCGTGGGGGAACCCCACAGACACTGCCACGGGGTAGGGAGCCTTCCAGAACCTTCGCAGAGCAGGGGACAGTGACTGAGGCAGTTGCAGGCCGGGAGGCACACGAGGGACAGGGGAGTGGAGGAACAGTGTTTCAGACAGATGGATGGACAGACGGACGCGGAGCAGGAAACCTGGAGACAGGAAGGAGGAAGGCCACAGCCCCGTCGGTAGCCCCAGGCACGGCCTGGAGCGACTTCACAAAAACTCTGTGTTCAGAGTGACAGGGGCTTCGGAGGGAGGGTGACTGCGGGGTGAGAAGCTGGGGACCAGCTCTGTCCCCACTCCTCTCAGAGCGGGCCAGCACCCTCTCCGCCCTGCAAAGTCCAGGGGCCCCCAAGCCCTGAGCCGGGAGCCTCTCCAGGGCCAAGATGGATTCGGAAACACAAAGAGGTGGACGGTCACCCACTTTCTCCAGGGTCACATTCACAGGGCTTTTCCTGACATTCACGGTGCCCTCCTCGGCTGGCTCCTGCCGGGTCTCCACACCTGCAGCCTGGGAAGCCCAGAGCCCCAGTGCTGCTTGGGACGGTTCCAGCCCTGCCACCGAGAGGCCCAGAGCTCGGCTTACTGGGCAGCAGTAACGAAAGCTGCGTGACGACAGCGGGACTGTCATCGGGAGTCAACGGGCGCAATTACCTCCGCGCAGAGGCACCTGTGCCCCAACAGCAGAAAGGGGAAAAGGGAGGAAGAGCGCCCGGGAGAAATAATCAGTCTTCATTAGCCTTATCTGCAGGGAACCCCAGAGGATGCTCTCGGCAGCCAAAGAGATTCAGATTAGTCCCCAGCCAATCACAGCGTCTCCTGGTCCTGCCCTCGATGACAGCCCAGCCGTCAGGTCCCTGGTCATTAGCCTTCTGGAAACGAGCCGGGTGATGAAAGGGAAACTGGAGAACTTCAGAGGTCAACCCAGAAGCCAGTCGAGTCCCTCATGGGTCAACCTGTCTTCAGAGGGGATGTGAGGGTCCAGTCCCCAGTGGCCATAGCTTTGGCCCTGCCCCAGGCTGGGCCTGAGCTCACCACACTAGTCTCCAAGGAGCTGAGGCAGGAGGAGCCCAAGCTCAAGGGCAGCCTGGGCTGTCGTGGCCCTGACCTGATTTCTGGTCAGGTCTGGTCTGGTTTCAAGGTGACTGTGTCAGATATCACCCCAGAGATGGGGGCTGTCGGGGAACCCGCTGCACAGATTAACCTGGCCACCTACCCACCCAGAGGCAAGCTGAGGTCTGACTGTGTGCATTGCCCGGGCACACGGCAGGCAAGAAGTGCTTCTCAGCCAGCCTCACAGCAGGAAGAGTGGGGATGGGCCTGCTCCCAGGGCTGCCCAGCAGGCCAGCTGGTACCTCCCAGTGGGCACTGCAGAAGAGGCACAGACACCAGCTCAAGGCTTTGGGCCTGAAGGACAGGAGGGCGGCATTGACCGGCTCCACCCTAAACGCAGGCTGGGGTGGGGTCCAGACCCTCAGGTGTGGGCCGGGTGGTCTCCTGTGCCTCTACCTTCCTTCCTTCTTTCCTTCCTTCCTTCCTTCCTTCCTTCCTTCCTTCCTTCCTTCCTCCCTCCCTTCCTTCCTCCCTTCATTCCTGCCCACAGCCACACCGGGAGCACAGGATCAACACTTGGCAAAACGGACGCTCCCTAAGTACCTGCCAATACCTCTAGCCCTTGCTGCCGCAAGCTCAGGAAAGCGGTGAACCCTGGATAAAAGCCCTGGCGGGTAACGATGCCTCCGATGTTTAGACAAAACTCGTTAATCAGGGACACAGTCCACAGAGGCAGCGCAAAGCCACCTCCGGTACAAGCCAAGCCACACCTAATCCCCAGGGAGTTTTCCAAAACACAGGGTTCCACCAGGACTATCATGAACTGGGTTTTCAAATGAGTCGAAATTCTACGAAACAGGCGATCAAAGGCCACAGCGAGATCCGTGGTGGAGAAGGGACCGCGTGTGTTTTGGAACTGCTCTCGGGTTGGCTCCTTATTTTTCAAAATCAACCACTGGCTGCACTGGAAATGATTTATCTTTTCGATGAGTCAGGACCTGTCCCGGGTCTGGGTAAACTCGTCTTTGCGAGGCAGCAGGGTGAGTCACTTTCTACAGCGACGCCGAGGCATGAAAATGACGGGCCACATCCTTCAGAACCCAAATGATTAACAGCTTCAGATGATCGGCCCTGCCCACCGCTGCGCACAGCCAGGTCCACCTGGAGTGAGCACTTCACGCAGCCTGGTGTGGCGGTGCACACTTGCAAGCCCAGCTCCCCAGGAGTCCGAAACGGGGGAACCAAGTTCAAGGCAGCCTGGGCAGCTTAGTGAGACCCCGTCTCAAAAATCAAAGTATGGTAGGGCTGCGCACGTAGCCCAGTGCTTCCTGGGTCTAATCCCCAGGACTGCAAAACGGAAATCAGTACTTTATGCAATCTGGAATAAAGTCCCTGTAAAACCACCTATACCAGCACGTGGCCTCCGGCCAGCCGGGTCACCTCGGGTGGGGTCACCACAGCCATGGCCTGCTGTCCTCACACAGCAGGAACCCGAGTCTGCAGGGACCGGCAGGAAGTAGCCTTCCCCGGCACTGCGGACAGCACCACTTCCCAGACGGTTCTGCAGCTGACCCCGGCCCGTACCCTTGCTCTGCCCACGTCCCTGGGGGAACGGGCAGAGGCGCCCACGGGGGCTCCTCCCACGCGGGACCAGGGCCGTCGCTGGTGCCCTCAGCCCGCCCATCCCGTGCGCGTGCGGGACACCTACCCGTGAAGTCCTCCAGGCACTCGCAGGAGTAGCCGCCCTCGCGGCTGCGGCAGCGGCCATTGGGGCCACAGGGGCTGGAGTAGCAGAGGTCGATCTCCGTCTCACAGTAGTCGCCGGTGAAGCCGGGCGGGCAGCGGCAGCGCAGGCCGGTGATGGGGTGGATGGGCCGGAAGAGCACGCTGGCCGAGCTGACGAAGGGCGCCGAGGAGTCGAAGCGCAGCACGGACACGCACTTCATGTAGTTCTCGCACGGCTCCCGCAGACAGATGTTGTCGTCGAAGGGCAGCACGCGCTGGGCCGAGATGGTGGTGAGCAGCGTGCGGTTCAGGTAGATGTGCTCCTGCAGGTCCTCGGACGGGAAGAAGCGGCCTCGCACGCCGCCGGGCAGCAGCGCCGAGAAGGTCACGTTGAGGATGTTGGAGCTCACGTCCGTGTCGTTCTGGATGTTGAAGACGAAGACGTCGTCCTTGGTGGTGGACAGCACCGTGGCCACCCCTTCCACGAACAGGGACAGCAGCGGGGAGAGGAACTTCTCCTGAGACATGTTCTCCAGGCGGACGGTGATGCTGTTGGTCAGCATGTCATCTGTGATGATGGTGACACGCAGGGTGCACAGGGCCGAGACGCTATGGATGCCGTCTGCGGGACACAAGGACAGCGGGGTCACGCGGACGCCCAGGGGAGTCACGGCTGCTGCAGGCCACACCCCAGGAGCAGACTCAGGTGCGCCGGGCAAAGGGGAAGCCAGCCCGGGCGCCCCTCCCCAGCCCGCTCCTGCCTCTGACACCCGCCTTTGGGACCCCAACCCACAGTGCCCACCCTGCCTCGGCCAGGGCTCGCTGCCTGGGGCTTTGGTGCTCCTGGACCCCTGCCTCGCCTGACAAGAACCTGCCACGTTTGCCTCCCTCGGCACAGCTGTGCGATGTCCCCACGCTGCCTACACAGCAGCCTGCCTGTGCCCCGCACCCCAGCTTCTGCAGGGCTGAGCCCCGGGCAGGCAAGGACTCCCCACCTCCAGCCCTCAGGGCCCTGCCCAGGGCCCCGCCCCTCCCACTTGTTTCTGGAAAGCAGGGGAACAGTTTGGGGACCATTTGGAGGACGCTGTCAAGTGAGCACGGTCCTGACAAGGCCCCACAGGATGCACGGGGCCCTGGGAGCAGCAGAAGCTCCGGGTCCTGAGGCCACTCCTCTCCAGCACCCAGAGCCACAGCTGTCCCCAGGAGGGACTTCGAGCCACCTAACTTGGCCACACTGTGAAGAAGCATCACCTCTCCATGGTCGGGCACTCTGGTCATCACAGCCAGTCTGGGAGTCCATCAGGCCTGGGGTCACCCATTTGACCAAAGAGAAGGCGGAGATGGAAGAGACCAAGCACCACAGCCCAAGCACCTGTCCAGCTCCGCTGTCACTTAGACAGACCAAGCCACACACCCAGCACACCACAGAGCGGCCCGTGAGGCTGAGCGCAGAACAGAAGGTGCTGGGTGCGCAGCCTGGAGCAGGGAGGGCCCCAGTGAGGCCTCAGGCTCCAGGCGCTGTCCATAGCCTCCCAGAGCTGCAGGGCATGGGGACTCCGGGCTCCCACCACCCAGAGCACACAGAACAAGAACCACGGGCAGGCGGGGCGGTCACTGTGAGGAACGAGGAAGTGCAAACCTGGGGAAAACCGCAAATGGGCCAAGGATGCCACTGAGCCATCCTCGAGGAGGTCTGCCCCCTCCTTCCCTGGCACACGGGCCACGCCCACCCCAGGGCTGGACCTGAGACTGCTGCATCCCTCGGGGGGCAGAAGAGACAGGTGGGTTCCGGAGGTTCAGCCTCCCTCCCGGTAGGGAGGCCACGCAGAACAGAACAGGGTGCTCTGGGCCAGGGCCCCTGCCCAGCGAGGCCCGAGGCCACCCCTGCCTGGCTCCTGTGGTGAGGACCCAGCACGCACGACACAGGGACGGGCCACAAGTGTCTGCTGCAGAACCCTGGCATCCTGGCATCTGACTTTGTTCACGTCTCTACCTGTCTCCCCCATGAATCCCCTGCGGGTGCGGCTTCTGCTGCAGCTGCTGGCGGGGCGGCACCGGGTGAACATGTGAGGGAGGGAGGGGGAGGACGGAGGCGCCCATGGTGGCTTCCCCCCACCGCACATGCAGCACTGAGGTTTGCTTTTCCACGCAAGCTTTTTTTTGTAGCTGTTGTGTTTTTCTCTGCAAAGCCCGTTACATTAATGTGTGAGCTGTTATAAAACACCTTCCATGCTCAACTCCTGCTCTGGCCTCAGATGCAAAGGCCATGCTGGTTCTACGTTAAACCCCAGGTCCTCTCGGAGTGCATTGGGGGGTTCCCAGCATGAGCCCTCCCATGGGAACCCAGAAAAGCTCCTGAGACAA